>JABUQX010035278.1:32500-37500 GCA_015478945.1 Trachelipus rathkii
GCCAAATCATCAAGTTGCGGGGCTGAGACCGTTCCTTTGTTATCGGCGCGGAAGTCCTCAGTGAACAAGCACCATAGGTAAGCAGGCTCGGCCAGTCGGAGGGGCTTAAATATGTTCCTGCAACAGTCACATCTCAGCAAGCCAGCATATCCTATTGAAACTTACCTCCAGGAGGCCATACATCTAGGATTGAAGCTACACGTAGTCCCTATGCTCCATTCCCACGGCCCTACATAACTTCCTCAAACAGGCGACTCGTGAAATCGCAACCTAAATCCCGAAATAAATTCCTGAGTGAATCTCCACAGAATGGAAATATACTTCGCTGAGATTGGATGCATTCAATTATTTTCCCCAGAATTTATTTCTTTTAAAGAGGCAGACAGCGAACAAGTACTTTAACTGTAGCGGTCAATTAAGGTAATGTCATGGTAATTTGTATCCTCTGCATTAGGTAACTTTGAGTATGTCATACGATCGGAACAATCTCAAACTTCTTCAGCGTTACTTCTTAAAACACCGTAAATCCAGGACTTAGACCTTGGTACCGTTTATTCTTTTTTGACAATGCTGAGCACGTGCGGAATAAATCTGTTTTTATTTTATGCATGCTGCTGAAACACATAATTCATTTTTTATGGTAGAGGGTTTTATTTACACCCAAGTGTCCTTTATTGTGGTATTCGCTGATTACGTTCTGCACACTCTTTTCCGGCACAAAAACGCGCGAATAGTTTAAAGAGACATCGACCACTAATTCTATCTCCTTTTTGTTATAAAAGAATTTCTGCCTTATTAACTTTAAAGTTGTTTTCTCTCTCTTCGCCATCAGATCATTAAGGTATTTATCTGACTGTTGGTGCTGTCTAATTTCTTCAAAGTCCAAATCTCGCTTGAAATGCGAGAATAATATTTTTGCATTTTTATCAAACGTGGTTACTAAATTTATTTTTGCAATTTCCAATATGGCCGCTTCAGTGCGACTACTATTTTCATTTCGACAAGACAGATCTATCGGTGCGTTTTCATTCATTACCAAGTTAATAGCACCTACGTCAGTCGCTATAGTATTCTTAGCCGATTGCTCATTGGCCGTCGTTAATCGGTGGGCGGAGTCACAGACTACACTATTTGAACCTGCATCTTCTCCTACCTCATCCTCATGGGCAATATTATTAGCAAGTAAATATTTTAATAACGCATTTTGATTTTCGGTAATTAACTCCATCGTGATATTAAAAGTACTCAAAATAGCTAGTTCCCTCAATTCCCTAGCATTATAATTTTGTACGTCATTAGCATGATTTATTTTATATACAAACGCACGAGAGCACGTACAGATGCGTACATGCTTTCCCGCTAAAATTGCCCCATATTTCTTGAATAATTTCGTTAACCCCAATAATAGCTTATTTACTGGCAAATATTTTTTTCTGTTGTATTAAAAGACCCACTATAAAAAGCAAAAGGAGTCCCATTCTCATCGTCCGACATAATTACCGTATTAAAAGCTTTATTATTCGCATAAATGTACACTTTGAGAGGAGCATCGACTGCAGGGAACCTGAGTCCGTGAGGCGGTGACGAAATCGCTTGTTTTTATATCTACAAAGACTTTCTCAGCTCGGGAGACCATACCTGGATTTTTTTATTAGAGCTGATTTTTCCCTTTAAAAAATTAAATATCAAAGCAACGTTAGATTTGGTAAAACACGGTATATTTTTGACGGTAAAAAGGAAATTCGCAAGCAACGAACGTAACTTCTTTTATCGGTTACCGGCCGAGAACATTAATTAATTTCTTAAACCTTTTTCAGATAATGGGCGCCAAGCCCTTCTTCCGTCAAGTCAAAACCCAAATAACTTAATCTTTTTACCACCAAAATTCGTCATTTTTTTTAATTTAAACAAATTTTTAAAATATAATTTAATCTCTCAAATACTTGTTTAAGTACCAACACGTGGTCTGATAAATCTTTGGTCCCTATCAAAATATCGTCTAAATACACGTGTACACCGGGAATGCCTTGAAGTAATATAGTTAAAAATCTCATGAAACATGAGCTCGAATTTTTAAATCCCATCGGTAATTGTCTAAAAGAAAAATTTCCGATCATTGTACTAATAGTAAAATAATGTTGGTCGGCTTCTGCCAAAGGCAGTAAATAGTACGCGTTCGTGACGTCAAGCTTACTTAATACCTTTGTCCCATGAAGCCCACTAAATATATCATTTATATTCGGCATAGCAAATACATCGTTTTTCGCCACGGAATTAAGTTTTCTAAAATCACACACGATTCGTACCCCTCCCCCATTTTTTTCCAAAACGCTGATTGGGAAACTCCATTGCGATGGTGCCCTCTTTAAAACTTTCGCTTTTACTAAATTTAATAGCTCCCTCTTTGTTTGTTCGAATAGTTTATGAGGAATACGACGAGGTTTCATTTTTATTGGAACTCCGCTTATATTAGTTTTATAAGGAAAGAGTGAGGCTAATTCCTTCAAGATAGCAGTTGGAATGCTCGTCTCCTCTCCCCCACGTAAAGTACAAGTATCCCCCCCCCCCATTTCTATTCTTAAGTTTCGACTCAGCGTTCCCCCCTCCCCCAAATTCTTTGAACAGGTCGTCCCAAGCTTTAAGCTGCTCTTCCCGAGCCTTAAAATTTTCCGGTAAATATGCATTTATAAATAAATGTTTAAATTCAACTACCAGATTATTAACTATAGGTATATCACTAAAAAGTTCATTATGAGCTACAGAAGAAGAAAATTGAGAGAGAGTATGAATAAAAGCCTTATCTCTACAAATTGTTTTATCACACAAATTTATACATTCCTTGCTCTGAGTATCAGTTAACATATCTGTTTCAAAATTAATATTAAACGAAAATTTTTTTAAAAACGGCATACCTAATATGCAAATTGGCAATTTAGTTGTTAAAAATTCTACATCATAAGTTCTCTTTAAACCAAAATCAATTGTAACAATTTCGCGCGAGTATATGTCAATTACGGTATCATTTGCTGCTTTAATTTGACCAATAATCGATACATTCTGGTCTCCATCCATAGGGAGTAAATTGATCTCACTACCTGAGTCGATAATAAAGACTCTTTTTGATATTTTATCAACAATTGTATAAAGTTTATAATTTCTTACATTATTTAATACAGACAAATTATTTATGACCTGATTTTCTCCAGTCGGAGCATCCGTAATTAATATATTTTGTGAGCCGCTATAAGCCAGCGTGGGTATCGTATGGGTCACATCGATACTCTTGTCAATAGTCGGAATACTCAGAGCTTCATTGGAAGAAGGATGACCTTCTTGTACATGCCAGTGAGCACTTTGCTCGTTACTCTTAAAATTACTCAAAGCTACAGTATTATTATTATATTATTATTATATTATTAATGTATTTATTATTATTATTATTATAATTATTAATTATTATTATATCCCATTAGAATACCAAACATACCTATTATTATTCAGATTAATATTATTATTAAACCTACTATTAGACGCATGCAAATTATTTACTATAGCAGAATCCCCATAATTAAAAATACGACCATTTTCATTTAAAATATTCACCTCCCCCCCTAACTCCTGTTCGAGGGGGGATCTGATGCGTTTCCCTGCCTTCTTTGGGGATGAGACTCATGGGCTGGCCGACTTTCTCCATTTGGCGGGAATACCAAAGAATACATAGGACAAAATTCCGAATGACATGTGTAACTTCTATGTAAAAATCTGGAGTGTGGTTTACATAACTCGCCTAACAACTCCGCATTTACAGTGTTGCCTTGTTTACGTTCTCTATGAGCATTTCTTCTATTTTGAAATGAAGGTTGTTCTTCTGTACGAGTCGGTTTAGCAGCGGCCTCACTCAGCTGTCCTGCGACTTTGGTGAGAGACTTGAGAAGCCCTTTCATCTCTCGAAAGAACTCTTTGTTTACTTTAGCCTCTTCTGAAACTTGAGAATCGTTGTTGTTGTTTGTATTTTGACTCTCTCCATATGTGCCGCTCTCTTGGGTCGGGAACTGTTCTCCTTGAAGATAATTTACCGCCCCCCAATATTCTCTTCCCCCGTCTCTCGTGTGGGGTTTCGTAGTCATTCCTATAAAAGTTCTTATATAAGTTATCTGCTACTTTTGTAATTTTTTCAAGACTGCTATCGTCTGCCAGAGTCATTAAACTTTCTTGTATGCGAGATGGAAGCTCATTAATAAACAATTCATGAACAAAAGGAGCACTGTTTTCTGCAAGCAGATCGAATCCTATTCTTCCCATAACGTCACGAACTCTTGCCAAGTAAACCGAAGGAAGCTCTTCTTTTTTTCTTCCTTTTTTGAAAATTTCACTGATTTGACTTCTAAGATTGGGGGCGTACGCTTCCTCTATCGACGCAATTAACTTTTGAAAGCAATCTCCCCCAATGGAAATTTGATGGTTGCTACAATATCATGTGGAAGGACGGAAGCCAATATTCTTACGCGTTCTTTTGGATCATCCACTCCATTAAGTTTGAAAACGGTAATCGTAGTGTGTAACCAAGTCATCATATTACGCAAATCTAACTTTGGAATAGCGCCAATAGGCAGACTGGTCTTTGGAGTCCCCCCCAACGAGGGGGAGACTGTGGGGGTAACAGATCTTGCTCGTAGCGGGGTATGAAGGTCCTGACTTGCTTCCCCATCGGAGTTCGAATTTTCTTCTCTCCGAATTGGAGATTTGGGGGAAGCGGGGGAGACGTTCGAAGTTTTTGCAGATGCTTTTGGTGTATTACTTGACTTTCCCCTACCCCTCCCGGTGTTAAACCGGGGAGATCTTTTTTTATGGCTGGGCATCTTAAAGTCCCTTCTGCCCGTTTCTTTAATCTTTTTTTTTTTTTTTTTTTTTTTTTTTTTTTTTTTTGCCGGTGATATTATTTGAAAATGGAGCTCTTTTTCACAAGACTAGCGACTTTTAATTTATCGTGTTTTTTTTTT
>JABUQX010035278.1:45000-66820 GCA_015478945.1 Trachelipus rathkii
GATGAGAGATGAATAAAATAAGAAAGATGAGAAGGAATCGACTCAAGATGGAGTAGGTGTTGCATCTGCAGCCCGGTGCTGGTTTCCGGTGCGGTGCCGAGTTAATAAATATTTGTATAATAATACAATATTTGTGTTAAAATAAATATGCTTATAAGGCTGTAGATCTCAACTAAGGGTGTTTGAGACTTCTTCATGAGCAAGAAGGTAGCGTCATCAGGCTCCTGGTCGATGCGGGGGGCGCCCGCAGGGCACCAGCCAGTGTCAATCCGCCACGAAACCGGCGCGTACGCGTGCCAGCAGGCGCGCCCGCCGGCGCGATCCGACGCGAAACGGGGGCATGCGTGCGCCCGCCGGCGCGATCAGAAAAAAATTTACGTGTTTTACATACTCCTAAAATCAGTTTAAATCAGTAATCAAACAACCCTCAACCACTCCCCCTCCCCTCTCCCTACCTGTCCCATCTATGATCTATTGATTCAAGTCATATTTTCTTTGGTATAAATAAGTTCTTTTTGAAAAAAGCGGGAAAAGAAAACAAGTTTTTAATTTTAAAGCCTTTATAACACATAAGGGCAAACTACATAATCGTTAATATATAAAATTTTAGCATCAAATATATTTACAAATTTTAATTAAAGAAAACATTATTTAAAAAGCATATAATGAAATAAATACAGTATAATACACCACATAAATTAGACCTGATAGGTTGTACAGGAAACATAAGGTCTTAAACATAATGAATAATTATTTAATATTTTAAAAAAGATGCTACATAATAATTACTAAACATAAAATTTAAATGCAGAGAGTCAAGGAAATAAACAACATTATTTTTATTCTTATACACAGCTATCCAATGTCCATTGTTGAAACATCCCGGGACGAAGTGGGTTGAAAGATAAAAGACCCAGAGTCGTAAATCCAATTCACAGAACAGAGTTCAATTACATGCGAATACGCCTAAAAATCTTCTTTCGTTTCCGGAAGGCATTTAACATAATTTCTTCTTCATTCATCATTAATTATTTCAGGATATAATATTCGTTTCTGTCAATCTCGATGATTGAAAAAAAGGGGATGCCCAGATACACAAACTGAATTTGAGGATGTCAAACTTTGTCCAAATTTGAGACTCAATCCTAAAGTCCCTTTTCTTAGGATATTGAGATGATAAGCATTACAAGCTGAAAGATCGGCTGTGATCGTATGCATATAAATTACTGTTTTCAGTAATAATTCTTGAGATCAACACCCGTACCGTTATCGCTACATGATACCGTATTGGCAAATAAATCGTAAAAAGGCCGTGAGCATTGGGAATGTGAGTCTTCATATATCATCTCATAATCACGACCGTAAAAGGTTTGACCATTCACACATGTAAACTGACCCCTCTAAGTCCGAAATGGGTAAATTTAAAGGGGGACTTCCATAGTTTCCAGAATATGCGTCGTGTTCTACAATCTATTATTACCTTCTGAGGTAAGCTCCCATTGACTATGTTAGGTATATTAAATGCTCGATAACACCTGGGTAAAGTTACAAATTTAGTCTCAATTCCTCTGATTGATTTTCGCTGTATCCGTCAATAAGAGTTTCTTCTCTATTTCCATAATGTTTAATGGGAGATAATTTTACTTTACGTACATAAAGATAGGCGTCCAGTAATTTAAAGATAGGCTTATGGTGGCCGTAGTTGTTGCTTAAAAGAGCACTTTAAATTTAAAGCAAATTCAGGTAGATTCTATTAACCTGATACCGCCGTAATCCACTGATGGTAGAATAAGTCTTTCCTGAGAGAATATATTCACCATTTACACGTCCATAATATTCATAGGTGTTATTTTTAGATTTACCAGCATGGGTTCTATGGTTCTCCACATCTTTTAAATTGTAATATCCACATGATTGTAGATGAGACTCCTTCGCATCTTGAGAATAATTTAGTAAAGTTTCAATATAACTTCGATAAGGGTAACTTTGCTGCTGATGTACAAACGAATGTTTCATTTAAAAATACTTAAGTTGATTAAAGCACGTATACAGGAATTGTTTCGGTGGATACTATGTGATCGTTCCTGTGAGATCTGAACCATCTTCGTTTACTAACTTAGTCTTTAGATATAAAAATACATTCGAAGGGTCAAGATATTGATCAGAGTGCAGGAGTATTGAAATCGAAGAGGTACATCTGTAATTGTGATTGAAGTGGAACGGGATTATACTAATAAAGCCTGGATCCACTCCACACTAACTGTGTAAGGGTTCACAGAGAAAGAGATTCAACTTCGCTCCTTACACAGTCTGGACTGGAGGGATGGAGGAAATGCATCTTGCTGGTACAGGCATCGAACGAACGTATAATGCAGGATGAGATTGTGTTTATATGGTTCTTATATGCAAAATGTTACAAGGTTGCCATTATATATATTACTAAATAATGCAAGTATCAAAATCATCGTTATTATAAGGCAAACACATCAAGTGCACTTTTTCTTTAATAAGCGAGATCTTGCCCGTGGCCGTCTTTTCCTATTCCCTTAATAGGTTTTTTACGACGACTACACCTTGACCCCGTCCTCTTAACGTCTTGATTTTACGTTTAACATCATCTAACATTTCATCAGAGACATCAGCTATACGTCTATTTAACGCTGTGCGACGGTTATGCACCCATAATATCTGGAAAGTCTCTATCCCTGTCCTAATGCAGCTTTTTTAGCAACGATATTTACCTCCTGATTTAAACAAAGGAATGGCTTTCTGAACAACGAAGCAAAAAATCCACCTAAACCATACCCCCTCTGCATTCTTGAACCCTGAAAGACTCGTTCTCTTTCCCCATTATTTATTATTTATCGGAAGCTTCCTTCTTATATGTAACTTTACACACTGTGTTCCAGTCGTGAATGAATAGAGATTATTCCTAACATAACTTATATACTAAATACGAATCAAACTCTGGTATATCTTATTCAAGGTAAGTAGTGAACATAGGAAAACTTATAACTCGTTTACTTAGGAAAATGAACTACTCTTAACCAAAGATGCTTTAGTATTCCCTACGTACTGATGGTCTATAATATTGTATAAAACATAGGCCATACCAGGAATCTTGAAACAATTTTAGAAGGCATGCTACAAAAAGATATGAACTCTACGGTGTCATTTTTTTGTGACATACTCTTCCATCGTTGGTATAAAACGCATTAGATCCTTTAGAGTTGGTTTGGTATTATTTCTCAATGTTTTGTTTACATATGAATAATGACAATTACGAAACCAACCTGAAGGGCTGAAAATAAATAAACCTATATCGTTCAGGTTTACTTGAGCTTGAGATTTTAAAGGTGATTAACACGTTATCTTCCTTAACGATTTTATTAACAAGAAACACTAAATCTTTACATAATTGACTTGCTTCAAATTTTTTGTTTAAGTCTATGAACACATCAGTAACCGATTTATAAAGACCACGATTTATATAAAATCTTTCAAAGAAATTTTCTTTCTTGCCTCGTTTGAGGACTGGCATATTAGCGTTAATTTTTAATACATTTTTAACATTATCCACATTTCTAAATATCGTAAACGCCAAATATGTTTCAGGCCTATTCTCTATATCGGCATCCAGTATCATTTCACTTAATCCAGCTTCATACATTTCTCGATCAAAACTTATAGGGTTCAATAATTGAGTTGTATAGTCTGATATTTTATTTTTTGGATGTAGAAATCCATAGAAGCCGATGAGGGCAGCGTTAAATAGAAAATGATCTTCACCTCTCAATGTTTCCCCAACGTAAATCTGATCAAATTGTTTTCTTAATTTTTCACTAAGCATTTATATAACTGTTAAACTTAAATTGGTAAACTACCCATTTGACAAGAACTGTTATTTTTACCATTTTCCTTTAGATCTCTACTATTTTTTCTCTTTATACTCATCGACTCTTAGGATCAAATTGTAATTTTCTGTATTTCTTGTTTATAGAATCCTCTTTTATTTTTTCTTCCGTCTAAATCTCTAGATAGTAAGTAATTTTAACATGTCCTCAAGGCGGAATTCCTCTGAATAGCATCTACTTTAAAACCTCGTCTTGACCACCAGCTCATACCCCTTTTCTGAAATTTTCGTCAGTCCTGGATACTCTTACATAGTCTCTCTACTTTAAGCCTGTGTATCTTTTATATTTTTTTCCCTTGGGTGTATAGGTAACAACCCGGTTTTGTCTTGACTCATCTCTATAGGGGTATTTAAGTGTCTAGATGAGACCATTATAAGAAGTAACCAAGTCCGTAAGTATATCTAATATTATTTAAATGTATTCATTCTTCGTGAAAATCCTATGCATTCTCTTTTTATAGTTCTTTGTACTCTTTCAACTATTGCGGCTTTATTAACTGAAAATGTGTTGTAATACCCTATGTCATACTCAGTAACTATTTCTTGAAACTCTTTGCCTAAAAATTCTGTACCCTTATCTGTCCATATCATTTTGGGATATCTGTCATCCTTATTTATAATTTCTCTGACTGCTGTAGCAACAGTCTTTGATTTTTTTATCTTTTAAAACCCTTATACCATATAGTATCTGAATATACATTCTTCGCTAAAAGAATAATATCGTACCTCATTGTAAAGATTATATTATCATATCGGTCAAAATCTAGTTGCCATACCGCTAGTCAAATGGGAGCTAATAAGTTTTCCGTGTAGGAAATTTTTTTCGTATAGGTTTATTGAAAGGGTAAAACGCATCCTCACTTCTAAATATTTTTTCAATTTCTGTTATTAAATCTGTGGAAACTTTGAAGCAAACCTTGAAAAACCCCCGTAACTGTATGGTTGTTTCACATCAAAGTAATATTTATCGACCGCTTCCTTAGCCTCCATGATTCACAATGACATTAACAATAAAAATTTTATTCATTTATATTGAAAGGTGATATAAAAATCAGATGTATATATGAAGTATTTTATTTTTTTTTAATTACAAAATAATATTAATATTTTAAATTACAAGTCTAAAACATGACAGATGTATACAGAAAGATAACATACGAATATATACATAATTAAAATTAACAATAATACAATCATATAAAAACATAATAAATAATCAGTCTGCCTAATTCCATATTGGACAACTTTGTAATGGAATTTTTTCTTAATTCGGGGACAGCTCTGAACGTAATGTAACCTCTATTTATCAAACTTTGATCTATCCGACTGCAAAAGAAGTAACCAAGCCAGGACTTGCATCAGGTCTCGGCGTCAATGGAATATACTCAGATCCGCAATCTTTGTTTATTCATGAATAAACTCTTGGAAAATTAATAGTCTGAAGTTCTTGTTTGATCCTGTTTCCAACCTGTCACTGGAGCTTCTTCATCACGGGAGAGATCAGATATCAAGTCAACAATATTCGATCCAAGTATGTTTCTCCATCAATAATGATTTGACCGAGATCATTCCCATGTAATCTTGATCTTTTAAAATATTTATATAGGCTATAACCGTTTCTTACTTCCTCACTGTAAGCTTTCCTTGATGTATATGTCTAAAATTAGCTTCTCTTTTCACCATAGACTTAGTATCTGCTGTTAGAGCTGTATCTTCCTTGGGTGATTTTAATAAAACTTTTAAATCTACTAATTTTTGTATAGCATTTTGATATAGGATTCTTTTTTCATGAATGTTAACATTGGAGTTTAATATTTGTTGCAGTTCCTTCTCATAATTATTTATCTGTTCAACTTGAGGATCATATAAACTCAAAGGCTGTTGTTGAATCAATAGGTGATAAGGATTATATCCGATCTGATGCTGCTGAATGTCTGATTGAGGTTGTTCGAACTGTTGTTGTTGTTGTTGTTGTTGTTGTTGTTGTTGTTGTTGTTGTTGTTGTTGTTGTTGTTGTTGCTGTGGCTGTTGTTGTTGTTGTTGTTGTTGCTGCTGCTGTTGTTGTTGTTGTTGTTGTAGAGGTAAGGTTTCTGTGTTATATTTCAGCTTTCTCATAAATTCGGTGTAGGGTAAACACTACCTTCTTCATCATATGAGCAAGCCACTTGTTATCAAAGGGCTATACCGGAAAAGAGTAAAGGTAGGAACACCACCTCCGCCTTTCTGTAAAGCTCTTTTATTTTAAGCTTCTTGCGTTACCACGCAAGTTTTTAATCGATGTTTCTGTACGGCGTAAACCTTTACCTTCTGACTCTTTTTAATAGGAACATTTCTTTTATAAGATTTAGGCATACTTCAGCTATACATTGTATAAATTTTTCAATCTTCACAGACCACAGTTACGTTTTTCAGAAAGTTTCAAAGGTATTTCAAAATTTTCCCATATAGAAGGTAAAATAATCGTGCTAACTAGAGTATCATATATGTCAGTATGTATAACTGTCCTCAATCTCGGAGGTAGAAATATTTGTACGCAGCAACACTCTATGCGTGTTCTTAGGATGAAGCTCACAGAGTAAATAACCATGAGGTATAGATGTAACTTCTTTATATACTTTTACGAACTCTTTAACGTTGAGTAGGGCAAACATTTGGGTAGGCCACCAAACATTGACCCTGACTACATATCCTTCTTTGCTCCAAACAAGATTAAATTCTTGCGTGTTACCACAAGATACTTCCCTCATGTACTTATTCTGATGAAAGATATTCTGTGTTATAAAAATACTGTGATGTTTAAATGATGCGAGTAAACTGTGAAAGTTTCGGCTATAGCCTCATTCAATTTATGCATCAAATCATCAAGGATTATAATTTTATGCCCTGGTAAACATTGAAGAGCTTTTATATCATATAACCTTCGTGAAATTCGATTACATCTTTGTAATCTTTAAACTTTTCTTGGTAAACACTGTAACACCATATGATTTTAACAGGCTTTTGTTCGAAAATCTCGACCTCTTTTTAAAATGTTTAATACACGAAATGGTTTCCCACACCTGTAGACCAGACACAAGACAAAGTTGAGCAGGGCCCGGAACTATAAATCTTACTAAGCGTCCATTCTAATTGATACCTGATCACTAATGAATAAGAAAAGGTTTGCATTTATGTTATAAATGGTGTGACCTGTCTCATTAGATCAATAGATCAATAGATCACAACTAGACAGAAGGGTGGCTGGATGGGGCTTGATATGGTGGTTTGATTTACTGATCTACTGCTTATAGGGTATGTAAAAACAGAAATTTCTTAAGTTATAAACTAGTTACTTTACTGGGGTTAAGTGTGGAACTTTGTTAATGTTAGTAGTTTTATTCGTCACGTATGGTGTTGTAGGTTTGTCGTTGTACATATATTCTTAGTTCAGGTCATGTTTTGTTAGGTAGTCGGTGTTCTGTTGTTGTTGTTGTTGTTGTTGTTGTTGTGTTGTTGTTGTTGTTGTTGTTGGTTGTTGGTTGTTGTTGTTCTAACGAAAATATATACCCTATGAACTAATATGGTTCGTTCGTATGTCAAACATTCTTGTTACTTTCTTCTGATTGGTTGAAAGAAAGAACTCGTTACCTATAAGGGGATTATATCTGCATTCGAATTTGGCAGTGTTCATCTACGCTAAACTAACACTCAACAACGCGGGTAATCTGATTATAAGTTCACTTGTACGAGGAAATCTTTGTAATACCCAACGATGTGTCATTTACATTTTTTCGTAAAAACGAATGGAGAGCAATATATTACCTGTATTCCAATTGGATGTGCAAGTAATATACCTTTAATCATATCGGTTGAAGAATTCCTCAAGATTATCGATAGCCTTGAAGCTTGGATAAAGGCTGAGTATGTGTCATCTGTGACATCGTCTCTTGATGAAAGGTGACAGCTTGAGCGGGTATAATAGAATAGATGTTGCTTTCACTGTATCTGGTAATGTTAAAAGTATTGATGTACGCAACTATTTGAAACCCAATGATGCTGTTACATTCATGCGTACGTGTATATGGTTCACTGTTCAGACATCTGCAATATAATGCTTTTGTTTGATATGAAATAACGATCTTAACAAGTCCTCAATCTTAAAGTTGTGGCGCCATACTCGAGACTTAATTACATAGCTATGGGTAATCTACATATTACACGCGAAACATATGGATTACCAGTAAATGCAGTATAACAGAAATGCTTAATACTATCAGCCAGGATAACGTTTACTTCTCTCTGCGGGAGCGAGTGAGTGCTGTTTGACCGAAATATGCCAGAAACATGGTTTTAGTGCAGCAAGTTGTATATTATGCTTACATCCTTCGGATGGTGTTGAATCTCTTGAGAAACATATAGAACTTGCTCAATTTAAATTTATACAGAATCCTATGTCACTCTGATTAGATGGATTAATAATATTTAAAATTAAAAACTTATATGTATCGATGTATTTATTTATTTAATGTTCTTTTTTATTGGAAATTATATGTTATAGTCACTTGAAAACTTGTTTTACTGTCCCCTTATGTACGCTTTGGTGTTTAAGATGCAAGGGCATATATATATATATATAATTATATATATATATATATATATATTTATATATTATAATATATATATTATAATATATATATATATAACTATATATATTTATATATATATATATATATATATAATATATATATATATATATATATATATTATATCCTTCCGCGTCGGTTTCGCACCCGCGGGCGCTCCTGCGGGCGCGCACACGCGTCGGATCGCACCGGCGGGCGCCCGGCGGGCGTCTCCTGGGGCGCGCACACCGTTGGATCGCGCCTGCGGCGCGCGCACGCGCCCGTTTCGCGGACGGATTGCACTGGCGGTGCTGTCCTGCGGGCGCGCCCCGGCATCGACAGGAGCCTGATGACGCTACCTTCTTGCTCATGAGGGAGTCTCAAACACCCTTAGTTGAGATCTACATCCTTATAAGCATATTTATTTTAACACAAATATTGTATTATTACACAAATATTTAATAACTCGGCACCGCACCGGGAACCAGCCACGTGGCAGATGTCTAACACTACTCTCTGAGTCAAGATTCCTCTCCATTCTTTCCTTCTTTATTCATCTCTCATCCTTCTTTCATTCCTCCTTTGTTTTTTGCACTCTGTGCTCTTTTTTTCAGTCGGGACCCCTAATGGGGGGTCCTAGGCACCCTATACGGACTTATAACCATCATATTCGAACTCTACGACCTCGATAACCCATATAAGGACACCAACATTGTTGTTATACGAATGTTTATTAACTCGGCACCGCAGTGGCTCCAGCACCGGTGCCGGAGCCAACTCCACAGATTCACATACCAAGTATTTCTAGAAATTCAACTCTGAATCCTCTCATCAAATTTCAGCCAATTATGAACACTTCGATTTTTTAAGAGGGGTGGGGTCCCCGTCAGGGACCCACGGGCACGTAACCTCGGTCTACGATGAGGTCTACCTTACATCTAAAACCACCCTCCAAATTTTATCACGATACAATAACTCTAACTTATATAGATATATTATTTGACTCAGAACCGGATGCGAAGAAGCAACCCCGGCGGAATACAGAGTCGGGAGTGCGTAAAAACGAATCCCTTACAGGGATCGATTTTTCGACTCAGCATTCGATTTTCCTTCGGAATCGAAATCTTCGATGTAAATGAATAATAATAATAAGGTGTTATGTGTATGCGCAAGCCGCGCTCATCTGTGTCTGTCGTCAAACAGACCTTCGTTGTTTGACTCCAGGGGTCCGGTCGTCCGAACGCTTGTTAGGCCTAATCGTGCCCGCTCGGAGCAGCCACAATAGGGCGTAAGCGCAATATCGGCGCCCCCCTCGGGGGTGACCACCCTCTATAATACATCCTACAGACTTGGAAATATACACGGATTCGAGCTTCCCATATATAGATTATATTCCAAGTTTCAGCCCTATAGCTCTATTCCTTCCTATCGAAAAGGGTGAGGAGGTGCAAAGCGGGCATGCACTACTATATATATAGTATATATATATATATATATATATTATATTATAGAAATAATTATAATAATATATATATATATTATATATATATATATATATATATATATAATATATATATATATATATATACAACTATATATATATATATATATTATATATTTATATATATATATATATATAGTATATTACTTTAATATATATATATATATATATATATATATATATTATATTTATTATATATACGTATATAAATAATCAACTTTCATTTTTATCACTACAATAATAAAATAAAATAATAATACTTTAATAAATAATATATAATAATAATAATAATAATAATAATAATAATAATAAATTAATAAAATATAATATAATAATAATATAAAATAATAAAACAATAACAATACAATAACAATAATAATAATAATAATATAATAATAATAATAATAAAATAATAAAAAATAATAAAAACTAATAATAATAAATAATATAATATAATACATAATAATATATAATCAAATTCAAAATTTTTAGCCAAAATTATAAGGTTGCAATTTAATCATTTAAAAACAAAGATCACATTCAGTTTTATATTATATAGTTTAATATTTATACAATTTCAATATACCTATAAAATATATAAAGAGACTGATTTCCCTATATCTGAAATGGGGCTACTAATTGCAACTACAGTAAAATCGTGTCCTTGAGAACGCCTTAAATAAGATATAATAATGATAATAATAATAATAATAATAATAATAATAATAATAATAATAATAATAATAATAATAATAATAATAATAATAATAATAATAATAATAATAATAATAAAATAATAATAATAATAATAATATAATAATAATATAATAATATGCTAATAATAATAATAAAAATAATAATAATAATAAGATAATGATATGATAATGATAATATATAATAGATAATGATAATGTACTTGTAATATCGAATCGTTATCAGCACTATCGTTGTTAATAATAAGAAAACTATGTTAACAATAATTAATAATAATAATCGCATATAGGAATTACCATTATTCGTTGTAGAAATAAAACCTGATGAAGGTATGTGGCCTTGGATTTGATAATAAGAAGCTTTTGATATTTTTACGAAAAGACCCAATGATGGGATGACTCTAGAACATTTTTAGCTAGATTATTCTACTCATCTATGCCCTTATATAGAGAATAAGCCCCTCCGAGATTTCGTTAGGCGTGAATTTTTTCTTTGTCCTAGGGGCAGTGGTGCCACCTTTTGTCTATCTCGAGCAAATTTATAGAATTAAAATTTTAAGCAGTCACACACACAACACACAACACACACATTACACACACCAATCCACACACACAAATCACACATATAATATATATACATATATTATATTATATTTTATATAAATTATATTATATATATATATATATATATATATTATATATATATATATAATAATAATTATATATATATATATATATATAATAATATATATATTTATATAATTCTTAAAACTGTTCTATTTTCAATAAACGTGATGAATCTGAATACGCTAGTCGCGAGCCACATTAAAACGGTACGCAAGAAACACGTTGCTCTCGAGCTACGGGTTGGGCACTGCTGATGAAGAGTAAGAGAATTTGTGCTACGGAGATTGTTTGTTCTCAAAGTTTGGTTCTGTACAATTATGTTATTCAAAAGATCATTTGCAGTTCAATTTGTAACTTTAAATACGTGACTTCTTGCTGTAAAGGTGTAGATATCATGAAGTTTTAGCATAGCCAAACTTTTGAATAGTGGGGTTGTGTGTTCTCGGTAGTTTCGAGACCCTGAATTACACGAATTATTTTTTTTTGCCTAATGATTGGAGGCTGTAGCAAGAATTCACTGAAGAAAATTAAGTAGGTGAGGATAAACAAAACTATAGTAAAGATTTTTTAAGATATATTTTGTAAGAAAACTTCTTTTTATAAGGAATGCATAGTTAGGATAGGCTATTTTGTTAACAATACTATCTATTGTTCTTTGAAAGAAAGCTTGTCATCAAGGATAACACCAAATAACTTGGCAGACGGTACCCGATTTATAATTAGATGTTTGCTCTTACATTTAGTTGAACAGGTTTTTTTTTTTTGTTTTTTTTTTTTTTTGTTATTATTATTATTTTAAGTTAATTTTAGGTTTAGGGATGAGTCTGATTGCCTTTACTCATGTATTATAATACGTTTTCCCCCCCCCCAAATTTCAATTTACTTTACAGTTAAGTGTGTCTATATTACGGTCTGATATTAAGATTACAGTGTCGTCAACATATTGAGAGTTTAGTAAATTGTGTCAATTCTGAAAGCCATTTTTATATAAATTATATTAAAAAATAGTGGCCCCAAAATAGAGCTCTAAGGGACAACTTGAGAAATTGAGGCGTGTGATGATGATGTGTCTCCTAAACGAACGTTTTGTGTCCGGCCAGATAAATATGACTGAAACCATAGGAGTTAATCATTAGTGATACCAAGTCTTTCTAATTTGCTTAAGAGTAGTTCGTATGGAACTACATCGAAAGTACTATTCCAGCCATCTGCGAGAACCCAGCGATTTCTCGAAAAGTATTAGAGGTATCGGTCTGAAACTTGGTATACGTTCTAAGTATGTGTTAAGCTCGTTACACGCGAAATTTCGCGTCTCTGGATGTATAGGGGTGTCCCCTCTAAGGGCTGGCTAGCCCGCTACGCCTTGTTGCTGCTTCCGAGCGCGTGGAGATTAAGCCTACGGGCAAGATCGGATCGACCGAACACCTGGGAGACAGACAGTCCGAAGGTCTGTCTGTCTGTATTATTATTATTATTATTATTATTATTATTATTATTATTATTATTATTATTATTATTATTATTATTATTATTATTATTATTATTATTATTACGTCGAAGAAGTGATCCCCGAAGGGGATCACTTCTTAGTTGTTTTTTAAGCCCTTCTGCGTCTCCTTCAGCGTCTCCCTCTGCGGTTCCGCAGCGGTTCCATCTCTGCACCGCACCGCACCGCACCGAACCGCACCGCACCGCCCCGCACCGTCTTGTACCCCCCGGCTAGAGTTTTGAGACATGGTATCTCTGCAACTTGGTAACCAAACTTGGTACCCCGTTTGGGGATAACGTAAGCTCACTGTTAACGAGGTTACATGACCATGCATCCCCATGGGGGATGCTGGCCCCCCAAACCTAGAATAGCAACGTAGAACGATGAAACTCGGTATATACCCTTCACATAAGGTACCCACATCGTATATGGGGTTAAATAACCATACACACCCAAAGGGGGGTCTCCGGCCCCCCAAACCTGAAATTTTGACATAGAACGACGAAACTTGGTATACATCTTTCTTATGATGTAGCCTCGATACAGAAAAGAAAAAAAATTAAAAAAAATTTAAAAATTAAAAAAAAAAAAAAAACTATAAATAAAGAATTTTTGTTTAAAAAATTTAAAAAAAAAAATTTAATTAAAAAAAATAAAAAAAAAATTAAAAAAAAAATATATTTTTTTTATTCTTTTTAAGTTTATAACTTACAAATTTACGTTTTTACATACCCTAAAGCAGTAAATCAGTAAATCAGTACATCTGTAAATCAAACTGCCCTCCGCAGCCCTTCCATGATCTATTGATCTATTGATCCATTGATTCAAGTCATATTTTTTACTAATATTGTTATGTTTTACATACCCTAAAACAGTAAATCAGTAAATTAGTAAATCAAACTGCCATCCTCAACCCTTCCGTGATCTATTTGATCTATTGATCTATTGATCCATTGATTCGAGTCATATTTTTAAATAAAATTGTCATGTTTTACACACTCTAAAACAGTAAATCAGTTAATCAAACCACAATCCAGCCACCCTCCTATCCATCCGTGATCTATTGATCTATTGATTCATTGATTCAAGTCATATTTTTTACTAAAATTGCATTTTTACATACCCTAAACAGTAAATCAGTAAATCAAACACCATCCACCCCCCTCCTGCCTATCCATCGTGATCTATTGATTCTATTGATTATTGACTATGATCTATTGGATACTTATTGACTCTCAATTCATATTTTTTACTTAAAATTGTCATGTTTTTCATACACTAAAGCAGTAAATCAGTAAATCCGTAAATCAAACCACCATCCAACCACCCTCCTGTCCATACGTGATCTATTTATCTATTGATCTATTGATCTATTGATCATTGATCTATTGATCTATTGATCTAATTGAACCTATTGAATGTTTCGTCATATTTTTAGTAAACATGTCAGTTTTGTCATAACCTAAAGCAGTAAATCAGTAAATCAGTAATCAAACCAACCATCCTGCCTCCCGCCTGTCCTCCTTGATCTATTGATCACTTTATTGATCTATTGAATGCTATTGTCATGTCACATTTCCGAGTATATCACGTTTGGATAAACATAAAATAAAATCAAGTTCTTTTACAAAGCTCAATCAATATATGTTACGTAACAAAGTCCACATTAAATAAAGCTATACATACACTCACCTGAAACTAGAATATAAACCCACACATACCTGACAACTTAATAAGAATAAACTGTTAACATTAACAAAGTTCATACTTAACTAACAACAGTAAAAAGTAACTAACAATTCATCCAAAAACGTAACTTACTTATTCACACCTTGTCAAACGTATCTCTAACATAACAATGTAATTTTAGATTAAACCCCGGTAAAATTTACAAAAATTTTCCCATAACCTTGTCTAATTAAAAAGCATACATAAGCAGCGAAGGAATCTAACGTAACAAAGTTCACATTAATAAAGCCAATATAGCAACACCTGAACTAGGAATATAATATACAACGACAAAACCTAACACAACTCTTAAGCAAGAATTAACTGCTAACATTAACAAAGCCAAACTTATCACAGTAAAAGTGACTACAAGGCACTGCAAAAACATAATCCAGTTCACTACTTTATCAAAACATATCCTCCAACATGACAATGTTAATTTACATTACATAGGAATATTTACCAAAAATTTATCATCCCCTTAACCTAACCATCCACATAATACCTAACGGTAAAGACAAACAAAGTAAAGTTTTACCCTCTGTAAAGCTAAACTATGAACATAATATACTTAACACACAACAACCACGAAGAATAAACAGCTATCATTAACAATTTAGTCAATAAAGCGAACATACGAAGGGAAGTATAAACACGTTTTTCATTTTTTATAACATATAAGTTTCATTGAAAAGAGGTTATATAAAATACATAAAAACATAAGTTTATTTTAATATATTAATTCATCTAATCAGAGAACATAGGATTCACATAACTTGGGTAGTCATATATATCTCAAAAGGATTCGACACCTTTGAAACGGATGTAAGTATACAATGCCCTTCAGCACACTAAACATTTCGGCATATGCCCGATTCAGCAATACCTCATTCTCCTCATACAAGAGAGAAGTAAACTCATCCAAGCTGATGGTTATTAACGCCCTCTGTTATACTGCATTATCGGGACCACATGTTTCGTGTAAATTCCATAGATTACACCAGTGCTAATGTATTAAGCTCAAGTATGTCAAATCGTTTAAGATGCGATGTCTTAATTCGTTTTTTATTTTAAGGCAATGCTGTAATTATTTCAGATGTTCGAACTGGTGAAACCTATACACGTTTAACGCAGAAGGTTCACACAATCGAATGGGTTTCCAAGTAGTTGCGTACATCAAGGGTTTTAGTACCGTCAAGAACACATACGTCTAATTCTATTAGAACCACTTACGCTGTCCTACCCAGTTAGATTTCACTACGCGTCGATCCATCGGATAACACACACTTATCCTCTACCATGCTGCTGCGAGTCGCATATCTTGATGAACTCTTCAACACAAATAAATAAGGGTCTATTATTTGATCCTCAGGCAGGAATACAGGCAATGTAGCGTCGCCATTCGGTTACGATTAATATAAATGACATATTTAGGAAATAACGAAACTCCTCGTGAAGATATCACCAACAAGCGTAGAGATGCGAGGAAGATGTCCATCGTCCAGCACAGAGAAAAAATGTCCTACTTGATGGAAATCGTATGCGTAAACAGTCCTTAAAGGTAATGAGATCTTTCGACCAATCAGAAGAAAGAGAAAGTAAACAAGAATACGACGCACGAAAGAACCGTATCAGTTCAAAAGTGCATCATATTTCCTGCTAGACAAACAACCATAACAATAAATAATGTTTTTACTATGGTAAATGTGTGTAATACAGACGGACCTATACAGCCAAATTGATCGTGAAACATACTTAGACAAAACAAAAAGGTAATAATAATAATAATAATAATAATAATATAATATAAATAATAATAATAAATAATTAATAATAATAATAATAATAAAATAATAATATAATAATAATATAATAATAATAATAAAAATAATAATAATTGTGACAGGATATATATAAATGTTCATCACATACATATAGTTTTTTACGATGGCTTAAGATGTAAAAATGCTAATTCTTACAACAGAAAACAACCATTTTCGTCGTTAATATCTAAGATATTTTCACTTTCCTCGACACCCATCACGAGTACATATGTTAAATAGTTCACGTCAGACATTAAAGTATTGCTTACTAGATAGATCAATTGTAAATACTTTTCGGACCATTGTTTTTAATAATTAACGAATTTTGGTACATCTATAGAATTTAAGAAGCGTTCAATGATGTCTCAGAATCATCAACCAGCGTTTTCTTGAAGGCGTAATATTCCCGGTATAACATGTTAATGGCAACAAGTTACATAATTAGCAGCATATCCGATTTCTTTCTTAGTTTATCATACCTTCCTACAGACTCCCGATAGATATTTTTAGCTGTTTTTAACCAGAATATAGATTCTCGAGCGGTGGTTTTAAACACGTGTAATGATACATATCTTTATATATGTTATCGAGCCCGTAGATCTCGAATATTATATCCTTAGAAAAGAGATAGTAAGGTGGCTGACTTTATGACACCCTCTTCTGCTAATAATCGTTTTCGGCGAGTCTACTAAAACAGAGGTAGAGTTAGAGTACTCCTTAACCCATTCTGCAGCGTGGCGACATATGCGGAGTAGTTCATCTGTACTCATAAAAATACGCTTGTTACCGGAGTATACAGATTGATTAATACACGTGAAGAAATCAGAACCATCGGGGTTTCTTTTGTATAAGATTGAAACCCCACACCCTGGGATCTTGATTACCCATTGTATAATGTCTTGTATAGAGGTATATCTGTTAAGACGCAACATAGTGCACACTTAGTGAAAATAGAACACTTTTTAAACAGAACACAACCTCCTAATGCTTTCAAGTCCACAACGATTATGACGCTAAAGCAAGTCTCAGGAGAAAAGATAATATAAAATTAAGGATACAAACACAAGCCTAACAGGAAGGTTAAACCTGTTTTTACATTTGTACATTCTCTTTCAGGTCTTACGCGCCGTTCGTTTTATGTATGTATTTGTATTTCATGTTTCATTCAATGCTATCATACTGTCAAACTAATAAATGCTATTTGAAACTAAGAACAGAACACATCTAACTAAGAAACCCCGATGGTTCTGATTTCTTCCCTTGTATTAATCAATTTGTATACTCCGGTAACAAGCGTATTTTTATGAGTACAGATGAACTACTCCGCATATGTCACCACGCTGCAGAATGGGTTAAGGAGTACTCTAACTCTACCTCTGTTTTAGTAGACTCGCCGAAAACGATTATTAGCAGAAGAAGGTGTCATAAAATCAGCCACCTTACTATCTCTTTTTCTAAGGCTATAATTTCACATCGAATGGAAGTTCGAGTATGGAAGATGTGTAATGAAACAGGCGTGTTTAAACCTACGGCTCGTAGAATCTATATTTCTGGGTTAAAACAGCTAAAATATCTATCGGAGGTCTGTAGGAAGGTAATAGATCAAACTAAGAAATCGGAAATGCTGTCTAATTATGTAACTGTTGCACATTACATGTTATACCGGGAATATTACGCCTTCAAGAAAACGCTGGTTGATGATTCTGAGACTATCATTGAACGCTTCTTAAATTCTATAGATGTACAGAAATTCGTCTATCTACTTAGAAAACAATGGTCCGAAAGTATTTACCAAGCTGATCTATCTAGTAAACAAATTTTAGTGTCTGAACGTGAACTTTTAACATATGTACTCCGTGATGGTGTCGAGGAAGTGAAAAAATATCTTAGGTATAACGACGAAAATGATTGGTTTTCTGTGTAAAGAATTAGCATTTTTAGATCTTAAGCCATCGTAAAAAACTATATGTATGTGATGAACATTATATATATCCTGTCACAATTATTATTATTATTATTATTATTATTATTATTATTATTATTATTATTATTATTATTATTATTATTATTATTATTATTATTATTATTATTATTATTATTATTATTATTATTATTATTATATTATTATCATCTATTTATTATAATTATTATTAATTATTATTATTATTATTATTATTATTATTATTATTATTATTATTATTATTATTATTATTATTATTATTATTATTATTATTATTATTATTATTATTATTATTATTATTATTATTATTATTATTATTATTATTTTATTAATTATCATTAATTTAACCTTTTCTGTTTTTGTCTAGTATGTTCACGTCAATTGGGCTGTTATAGGTCTCGCCTGTATTACAAACTTACCATAGTAAATCATGTTATTGTTATTGTTATTGTTGTTGCTGTTGGAGATAATATGCACTTTTGAACTGATACGGTTCGTTCGTGCGTATTCTTGTTTACTTTCTCTCTCTTCTGATTGGTCGAAAGAATCTCATTACCTTAAGGACTGTATACGCATATCGATTTCATCAGTAGGACATTTTTCTCTGTGCTGTACGATGACATCTCCTCGCTATCTCTACGCTTGTTGTTGATCTCTTCACGAGGAGTTATTCCCAACGATGTTTCATTTATATTTAATCGTAAACCGAATGGCGATCGCTACGTTGCTGTTTTCCTGCCAGAGGATCAAATAAAGACCCTTATTCATTTGTGTTGATGAGTTCATCAAGATTATCGCATTGCAGCAGCAATGGGTAGAGGATAAGTGTGTGTTATCCGGATGGATCGACGCGTGTGGAAATATCTAATGGGTAGACAGCGTTAAGTGGTTCTAAAGATAGACGTTGTGTTCTCGTGTGTGACATATTAAACCCCTTGATGTTACGAACTACTGGAAACCATCGATCTTGTGACCTTCTGGCGTACTGTATAGGTTTCACAGTTCGACATCTGAAAATATTACAGCATTGCTTAAAAAGAAACGAATAGCAAACTCGCCATCTTAACGATGTTGACATACTTGAGGACTTTATACATATAGCACACGGTGTAATCTATGATTTACACCCGAAACATGTGGTTTCCCCGTATAATGCAGTATACAGGAATGCCGTTAATAACTATCAGCTTGGATGGGTTTACTTCTCTCTTGTATGAGAGAATGGAGTGTTGCTGAATCGACATACGGCAGAAAAATGGTTTAGTGTTGCGAAGGCATTTATACTCACATCCTTTCAAAGGGTGTTGAATCTTTTGAAGATATATAGAACTTACCCAAGTTATGTTTGAATCCTATGTTCTCTGATAAGATGAATTAATATATAAACATGTTTTTTTAATTATTATATGTTTTTTATATATTTATATAACGCTCTTTTCAATGAAAAGTTAAAATGTTATAAAAATAAATTTTTTACTTCCTATGTTCGCTTTTTTGACTAAGTTGTTAATGATAGCTGTTTATTCCGTCTGGTTTTGTGTATAAGTATGTTTATGTTGCTTTAACAGAGGTAAACTTACTTGTTGTCTTTACCCGTTGGTTATATGATGGTTAGGTAAGGGGATGATAAATTTTGGTAAATATTACAATGTAATGTAAAATTAACATTGTCTCTTTGAGATATTTTGATAAAGTGTGAATGAATTATGTTTTTGTATGCCTTGCTAGCTACTTTACTGTTGATTAAGTTTGGACCTGTTATGTTAGAGTTTATTCTTTCTTTAAGATGGTTCAGGTTTTCGTTGTATATATATTCTTTAGTTCTGGTAATCTAATGTGGCTTTATTAATGTGAAAACTTTTTACGTTAGCATATTATTCGTTCTTCTGTATGATAATTAGACAAGGTTATGAAATTTTTTTTTTAAATATTACGTTGTTAATGTAAAATTAAACATTGTTATGTTAGAGTATGGTTGACAAAGTGTGAATAAGTTACGTTTTCGTTTGAATGAATGATAGTTACTTTACTGTTGCTAAGTATAGAACTTTGTTAATGTTAACAGTTTATTCTTGCTTAAGGTGTGTCAGGTATGTCGTTGTGGCGTTATATTTTACGTCAGGTGATGCTATGTTATTTAATATTTGGAAACTTTGTTACGTCAACATATATTGGTTGTCTGTATAAAGAACTTGATTTTATGTTATGTTTATTCAAAGTGATACTCGAAATATGACTTGAATCAATAGTCAATAGATCAATAGAATCACAGAAGGGTATGACAGGCGGGAGGCAGAGGTGGTTGATTTACTGATTTTACTGCTTTAGGTTATGTAAAACATTACAATTTACTAAAAAATATGACTGAATCAATAGATCAAAGAATGCAATAGATCAATAGATCAAATATATCAATAGATCCAATAGATCAGTATGGACAGGAGGGTGGTTGGATGGTGGTTTGATTCATGATTTACTGCTTTAGTGTATGTAAAACATGACAATTTGTAAAAATATGACTTGAGTCAATTGATCAAAGATCAATAAGATCAAGGATCAGGATGGATAGGAGGGGGTTGGATGGTGGTTTCATTACTGATTTACTGATTTACTGTTTTAGGGTATGTAAAACATACAATTTTTAGTAAAAAATATGACTTGAATCAATGGATCAATAGACAATAGATCAATAGATCAATAGTCAATATCAAGAGATCACAGAAGGTTGAGGAGGGGCAAGTGTGGTTTATCGATTTACTGATTTACTGTTTAGGGTATGTAAACATAAAATTTTAGTAAAAAAATAATGACTTGAATCAATAGATCAATATCAATATATCAATATATCATAGATCAATGATCAATAGATCAATAGATCAATGATGGACAGGATGGAAGGTTGCGGAGGGCAGTTTTGATTTACTGATTTACTGCTTACTGTATAAGGTATGTAAAACGTAAATTTGTAAGTTATAACTTAAAAAGAATAAAAAAATTTAATTTTTTTTAATTTTTTTTTAATTTTTTTAATTAATTTTTTTAAAAAAATTTTAATTTTTTTTTCTAATTTTTTTTTTAAAAATTTAAATTTTTTTTTTATTTTTTAATTTTTTTTATTTTTTAATTTTAAAAATAGTTTTTTTCTTTTCTTTAATCGAGGATACATCATAAGAAAAATGTATACCAAGTTTCGTCTTTCTATGTCAATTTCAGGTTTGGGGGGCCGGAGACCCCCTTTGGGTGTGTACGGTTATTTAACCCCATATACGATGTGGGTACCTTATACTGAAGGGATTTACCGAGTTATCGTTCCTACATCGTCGCTATCAGTTTGGGGGCCAGCATCCCCCCATAGGGATGCATGGTCATGTAACCTCGTTAAAGTGAGCTACGTTATCCCCAAAACGGGGTTACAGTTATGATTTTGACAGAGATACCCATGTCTCAAACCTACTAGCCAGGGCG
>JABUQX010035279.1:0-22500 GCA_015478945.1 Trachelipus rathkii
AAGAGAGATAGAATAATGAAAGTATGTTTGAGATGGTTTGGGTCATATGTGGCAAGGATGAATGATAGTCGGTTTGGTTAAGCGGATGTATATGTGGCGAGGTGTGTTGGGAACCGACTGGCTGGGAGATCCGAAGTAAAAAGTGATTGTAGTAGTAAACAATGTTTGAGAGTAGGTAGAAAATCTTCTGAGTTTGGTAGAGGCGAGAAGAAAGGTGGTATAACAGGAGTGAATGCGGGGTTTTGTGAGTGGGTATGGTTTTGGCCCACCTTGGGCCAAGGGATGCACCTTACCATTGGGTGTTGACGTCTTATTCCGATGTAGGTTGAGGGTTGCCTATTTGTCGGGGTCCGCATGGAGTGGCTTTTGGGGGATTTTCTGACTGCGATTGAGTTGCTCTGGACTAATTAAATCTGGTAATGGAAGGTGGTGGTGTAGGCTTGGTGCTTTCCTTTTCGACTTATGTCTGTTCTCTGGTGTGTCTTAGCTGTGCTGTTTCTCTGTGTCCCGATGCTCGTGACGGGTCACGGCTTATCCATTCTTGGGATGAATATATAAGGTCAGATAAATGAATGGAAGTATAGATAGTTATATATATTATAATATATATATATATATATATAGTATATATATTAATAATATAGTATATATAGTATATATATATATATTACTATATATTAGGGGTAGTATGTGATGGATTATTATATGACGTATTACGCATGGCTGATGTTTATTATCATTGTCTATTACTATCATAATCATTCATCAATTGATAACTGAGTGGATTACCATCATTTAGCTTACCATTACCATTCATTTACGCTATTATATTATTGCGGCTATGCTATCAACATTAACCATTATTACCTTAGTTATTACTATTATCCCATTATATTATTATTATTATTATTAATTATTATTATTATTATTATTATTTATTATTAGTTTATTAATTATTATTAATTATTATTATTATTTACACTGATTTCAAGAATATAAAGAATAATAGAAACGAAAAAGAAAAAAGCTTTTCATTTATTCTTTGTGGTTTAAGGGATTTCTCCATGGCTAAAGTATGTGGCGTGTTGTGCTGATGCGAGCCTGCCACGAAGTTCTATTCTTACCACATACACTCCTCGTCTTCAGCAATTCTCTGCGAGGAACCGGAATTTGGTTCCAACAGGCAGAGGCCATCTCTCACGCACAGAATCGGAAAGAGAGCAAGTATGCTAGGGCGTGCTGGCTGCACTTCCTCAGAGCTGCTGCTCAAGGTCGCGGGACTCCTTCGCAGGCCATTAACACTTCTACCACCTCCTACACAAGTCCCTGAAGAGTGTGCTCATAGAGCACTTTTGGCCTCTATACACAAAGAGGGCCAAGATTGAGCAAGCTTATAAGGGACATACAATGGGAGACAGAATTCCTTTTAAGCTGTTGGTTCAGATGCTATCTCTTGGGTGGAGCACCGTCCTGCAAGGGAAGAGGCGTATGGTGCGCCATCTTTACTTGCCATAAGATACCTCCGTAGCCCAGATATCTTAAGTAGCGCTTGACCGCGATCTGTAGTCCGCAGGAAAACCGACCCGGAATGTTTGAAGGTCCAATGCACCTCAAATATCCGCAATTTCCTGCCACTACACAGCTCTCCGTCCCGAGTTTTTCCCTCCTGCCTTCAGCTACAAGACCCCCGCTCCCTGATCACACATACTCAACCCCTGCTACATGCCTTCGCACACCCGGCACCGGCTGCACGCGTACCCCGCTTCCTGGCTGGCTTTCCCAGCATTCCCCTGCTGCGCCAAACCTTTCCCTCGCTGTGTATTCTTTTCTTCCTACTGAAGGAACGTAGTGCCTTGTCTAGAAATCCCCTGCTTATGCAAGAAGCGACGCGATTTCTGCCGTCTGGAGAGGGGCTTGGTTGGCATTGCAGCGTGATACTTCAGGTTTCCATGGGCTTCTGCTGTATCGGTCCTAACTCCCGTGACCTGTTCTCGTTCTCGCCTCAGGAATGAGAAAAATTCCTTGTTTGGGAAGATCTCCCTCCTCTGTAGAAACACTTACCTGCAATGGGTATTGTTTTCTACCACCATACCTTTGGCAACCTAAGCCAAGAAGTGGTTCCCCGCAGTGTTCATTTTTTCAGGAAACTACTTCAGCAGTTATCCGTAGGAGCAATGGGAGGCACACTTGGCAATCCACTTCTTCGCTTTCAGTCCGTCCTATAGTGTTATCAACCGCACCACCGGAGCGCCTCCATCTGGTCCATACATCTGACGCTATGGTCTTTCCCTTCTTCCTCGAGACCCAATGTTGGGACTTTTCTCTCTCTTATGCCTCCTTCCCTCACTTGCATATGCCTACGTGCGGCTAATGGCTTCTTCTATAACCAATTTTATGAATAGCGCTTGTGTTTTTTTGACCTCTCTCTTCGTGAGAAAGTTTCCCATGGATCCTCAGCCTGGGCTGATGTCACCATAACCCATTACTTGTGAACTGATTTTCCTTCCCCACTCTTTCCATTTCCTCTTGATTGACTTGGGGATGGTCTTAGGTGCGTGTGGTGGGACGACAGAAAGAACTCTCTCGTCTCTCCTCTCTTCAGGTTCTCGTCAACCATTTCGTGTTAATTCCTCGTAAGTGTCTCTTGGAAGTTTTCTTACTCATTTTACTCAGCCAAACAGTCCGTTGCTGAAGGTGTACGTCCTCTTCGAAGACCCGCGTGGAAGATATTCGCGTTTTTTTCCCTTCCCCAGTGCCAGAAATGGAAGGTTAAACTTTTACCATCGCTTCCTGCCATCAGCATCTGAACTTCCGCCCGGTCCTCAACCACTCTTTCTTCGCCCGAAGAAGAGAGGCAGTTATTCCACAAGGTGGAATGGATGGGTGAGCACGTGATAATGCTTTCAATGCTTTCAAAGGAAGCTCTGGATCTGCAACTCTACTTTCCATCCCTCGATGACTCATCTCCCACATAATTCAGGTAGACACCTCCGATTTTGCCTTTCGGTGCGCCTCAGCAAAGCCCGTGGTAAGCAACTCTCGCATTCTTCTCCCGCAAGCTGCAAACAGACGAGACTCCGCTAAAGTGTTTTGGCAGGGAACTTCTTGCGATCTTACTAGCGTTCGTAACTTGCGATATTTCCTTGAAGTGTCCGCGAGTTTTCAAATTCTCACCGACCAACAAGCCGATCACCCTTTGGTGTTGTGGCGATTGCATTTCGTTATGAACGTACCTTCGCCCAGAGAAGCTCGTCAGCTCGAGTAATGTCTCGCAATTCACTATTGATCTACGGCACATCTCTGAAAGAGACAACCGCACGGGTTGTGTTCCCCTTGCCTCTCGAAGCTAACTCTCTGTCTGCTCTACTCACCCATCAACTATGGGAAATGGCAGCTAGAAAAGCGTGAGAAGATCAGCTTACCCCATTGGTGAAATATTCTGCAATAGCTAGTTGAAGTTGCCGTTCAAGAAATTATAGCCTGGCACTAGTAATGTAAACCGCAAGGTCGGTTATCAACATACAGAGAAAATTGACCGTCGCTGGAGCATAGAAAGTAAGGATATTATTGAATCCGAGGAGCGGATTATTATTTACTTAGACATGCCCTGAGGGAACACCGCTTCATGACCAGAAGTAAAGTGGCGTGATTAGACAAATAGATCACCGAATCTGGATGGATCTATTTGACAGAAGGCAATTTAATGAAAAAAGAGGAGTTGTCCACGGAAACCGAGCGAGGGAAGTTTAAGGAGAACCACAGTTCTCCACGTTGTATCGTAAGCTTTTCCAAAGTAAAAAATAACACCAAGAACCATCCCACCAGTTGAGAAGTCTTCCCGGATGTTATGGTTCAGTTTTAACAAGGGATCCGCGGTCGAACGATTTTCGCGGAAACCAATCTGGAAATTTTAAAAAGCCTGACGGCTCTCCAGAACAGGGAGAAGGCAGCCTGAAACCATTTTCTCCATTAATTTACAGGTACCATGTGTTAGCGAAATTGGTCTTTGGTTGTCGCTAACTCCGGATTTTTCGCAGGTTTGGGGATAGGGAATACAAAAGCTGTAGTCCAAATGTATGGAAAAGAAGAATCATCCAGATCCTGTTATACAGATCCAGCAAAAACATTGATGCCGAGGGGTGAATATGACTGAGGATTATGTACGAAATCATGTCTGGGCCAAGGGCACCGTCTTTGCTATTGGCCAGTGCAGTTTGATATTCTGCAAGTGTAAAAAGAGGGGTATAGGTATGATCTTCCCCTTTCGCTGTTGAGAAGTTTGGCAGTGCAATGTTAGCTTTCAATTTTTGAAAGGCTTTAGTGTATATATATATATATAATATAATATATATATATATATATATATATATATATAAATATTTCTTATATATATTTATATATATATATATATATATATATATATATATATATATATTATATATATATATATATTAATATATATATATATAGTATATATTATATATATATTTATAGTATTATATATAATATATATATAATATATATATATATATATATATATATATAGTAATATATAATATATATATATATATATATATATATATATATATATATATATATTATATACGGTATATATATATATATATATATATATTTATATATATATATATATATATATATATATATATATAATATATTATATATATATATATATATATATATATTATATATATATATATATTTATATATATATATATATATATTATATATTATTTCTCTAATATATATATATATATATATATATATATATATATATATATATATATATATATATATATTATATATATATATATGATATATATATATATATATAGCGCTCCAAGCCAAGTGGTAGAGCATCGCTAGCAAGCGAGGGGGCCTCAGGTTAGAACTGGGTTTGAAGCGAAAGAATGTGAGTATTTTCTATTACTCTATGCTTCAACCACTCAGACGTTTAAAATGGGTACATTGTAGTGTGGCTTTGCTACAAATGGGAATTAATCGCGGCGTCCGCGATAGGCGGCCAGCCAGCGGATTTAGCCGTTAGGCCCTTGTTTCCCAAGGACCTTTCTCGAAGGGTCCCACTGACAGGACGAAAGTCCTTACTGGGTGGTTTGGGGTTGATGATTATGATTAATTTTGATTATATATTATATATAGTATATTTATATATATATATATGATATAATATATATATATATATATTTATATATAGTATATATATATAATATATATTAGTATATAATATATATATATATCATATATATAAGTATATATATAATATATAGTTATATAATAATAATAATTAATAATAATAATAATTAATAATATAATAATAATAATAATAATAATAATTCTTCGTGGCGTAAGGAAGTTTGACTAGCCGACCCTCATCAAGAGACGCTGCTCAAATCTTCGCGTAGCAATCGGAGTTTTGGTTTTATTTTCCTGGGGCAAGAATTAAAACCCGGCTGCGAACACGTTGGTGGCGTTGGTTTTGGGATAGCCGGCCTTAAAGTTCGTTCGATTTCCTGTACCAGTTCCCCCGTGTTAACCCTCTGAAAAGGGAGAATAATAGCACGTTTAAAAGGAAGCTTATATATTATATAGTATATATATATATATATATTATATAATATATATATATATTATATATTAATATATATATATATATATATAAATATATATATAATAATATATATATATATATATATAAGGTTAAGAATGAGAATAAGGGGAATCTGCTTAGAATAATGAATAGGGATGGTGCTTTTGTAACTGATTGAAATGGATGTGAGGGGATGTGGGGAAAGAACATTTCGAAAATCTGCACAATATTAACAGTAAATGATGAGGTGTTAGTGAATGTGTGTGGGTTGATGGACAAGAAGGAATAGGTATTTTGGGGATGAGGTTAATAGTAAGGAGGAGGGTAATGGGTAGAGAGAAAAAGTTGAAGAATGGTAAATCTGCAGGTATAGATGATTACTGGTGAAATGATCAAGAAGCGGAGGCGAGATGGTGATTGATTGGATTTGGAGTTGTGTAATAAAGCGTTTATGGAGGGTTATAGTTCCCAAGGTTTGGAGGGAGCGTAAATTAGTAGCCTTGTATAGGGTATGGGAGAAAAGGGGAACTGTAGAATTATAGGGGGAATTAGTTTTATTGAGTGTTGTAGGGAAGGTAATATGCTGGCAATTTTTGGTGCGAAAGAGTGAGTCGAGTGACTGAGGAACTGATTGGTGAAAAACAAGGGTGCGGTTTTAGGAGTGGTGAGGATGTGTGGATCAAATTCTTTACATTAAAACAAATGATTGAGAAAATGAGGGAGAAGAAGAATAAATTATAATTTAGGTTTTATGTTTGTCAACAGGGTTGCGTATGATAGAGTTTAATAAGGGAGCTTTTGGCAGGGTATTTAGTGATATAGGTGTTGGTGGTAGGCTTCTGAATGGAATCAAAATTTTTTATGTATGACGATAGTGAAGAGTGTGTAAGAATAATTGGAGTCGAAAGTGATTGTTTAGGATTAATATGCGGAGTGAGACAGGGTTGTGTTAGGTCTCCTTGTTCAATTTGGATATGGATAGGGTTATGAAAGAATTCGAGGGTGGGGATGGCAGGAAATGGTGTTAGAATGCTGGAGAATGGAGATAAAGTGGAGGGTGCCCTACTATTACATTGCGGATTGATTTGGTTCTGTGTGCGAATGTGAAGAGAGTTTTGAAGGGATGGTAGAGAGATTTGGCAGGGTATGTAAAAAGGGAGGGGTTTGAAAGTAAACGTAGTAAGGTTATGGGTTATGGGTTGTGAGTGAGGACAGTCCACAGTGTGAAGTTATGTTTAGATGGTGAGCAGCTGGAGCAAGTGTCTGAGTTTAAATATTTAGGGGTATATGTTGGAATGAGAAGGGAACGGATGATTGCAGAGTGTAGTAGGAAAGTGTTGAATGGCAGGAAGGTGCTGGTGCATTAAATCGTTGGTGAATGTAAAGGGACTAAGTTTGAGTGCGCTAGGGTTTTACATGAGGGTTGTTGTTACCTGTGTTTATTGTATGGTAAGTGAGACTAATGGGTTGGAATAAAGAAGTATAGATTCTAAATTCAAATGGTTCAGATGGGACAATCTAGGAGTCTTGCTAGGTGTGAAGAGAATAATAAAAGAGGAATGACTTATGTTGAGGGAGTTGTGTGTGTGAAAGAAAAGGGTAAATGAGAGAATAATGAAAGTATGTTGAGATGGTTTGGCCATGTGGAAAGGATGGAAATGATAGTCGGTTGGTTAAGCGGATGTATAGTGGTGAGTGTGTTGGGAACCCACCGGCTGGGAGACGAAGAGAAAGTGGATCGAGTCGGTGAACGAATGTCTGAAGGAGAGAATGTGAGTTGGCAGAGGCGAAAAAAAAGGTGCATGATATGGAGAAGAATGGCGGTTTTGTATGGAGGCATGGGTTGTGGGCCCACCTGGGCCAAGGGATGAACCCTACATTGAACGATTTACCATAGTGAGGGCCCGTCGCGGTCCCCGAGCTCTAGGGTGGATTTTCTGTCTGTGACGAGGTTTCACTAATTAAGGGTATCAAGGGGGCGGTAAGGCTGGGCTTTTTGCTTTTCGACATTTGTCATATTCTTCTGCTGCTTTGGTTTTGCGATGCTTGTTCCGCAACCTTACTCCGCAGTCTTTGGAGAAGAGGTAGGTAAATGAAAGAAAGAAAGAATATATAATATATATATATATTGATATATAATATTATATTATATATATATATATATATAGTTATATATATATATTATAGTATATATATATAGTATATTATATAGTATATAATATATATTATATATATATATATATTAATAGGGTATAAAAGTATCGGTATCGGGAAAATTTTGGTATTGGGTAGTAAAGTATCAGAATTGAAAAAAAATGTGAGTAGTATAAACGTATCGGAAAAAAAAAATTTGGTCACATCTCGTTAAACATTAATATTTGACCAATTCCGACAAAAATCGATATATATTATATATATTAGTATATATATATAATATATATATATATAGGTATATATATATATTATTTGTTTATATAATATATATTAATATTTATATATATATATTATATATTAATATAATATATATATTGTTTATGTATATATATATTTGTATATAGTATATATATATATATATATATATATATACTATATAATATATATATTATATATATTTATATATATATATATATATATATATTAATATATATATATTATATATATATATATAGTATATTAAACGTTACCGTATTGAGGGATTGAGATTGTATTTGACGACTGCTCAGTATGAAATTGAAATAAAACGTTTGTGATCTCCGGGAATACTTTTTGTTAAAGTATAGTAAGGCGGCCAGGATATCTCACTAAATTTTTTTTTCTTCTTTTGGAAAGTTGTGACTGACCTAAATATGTAATGAAGGTTAGGTAGGTCTATAGCAGTTAGGCTCCGGTTAGGTTAAGTACATAACTTTATATCTCCTTAACTTACCTAACCTATCATTTAAGCCTAGATTGATTTGTTACGTAAGGTTATTTAGTATTATGTAAGCTTAACCTAGAAGCAAAAATACATAGTAAATTTACCATGAAATCTAAACGTTCCTTGTAATTGGGTATTGGGTGTCTGATCTTGTATCATGGGGCAACAAAATGACATGAGGTGAGTTCATCTGGTGAGATTGGTTAAATATTTTGTTAAACTGTGCTTTTGCAAGCTTTCAAACTGCGTGTCGGAATTATCGTAGTTCAGAAGAATTGTTTTGCTTGCAATAACAGAGCAAAAGAGTCTCACTTATCGGACGTTTCTCTACAGGAATTAGAAAAACATTTCTTTGATTCGTCCTCTCTTCCACTCTACCTCCATAACCTCCACTGAATTTCACGGTGGAAGCTTTTCCTTTTGTAATATTTACGGCTTCAAAAGCACTTTCGCCTATTTCAAACTTTTTCCCTACCACCAATTTTGTTAGAATTTGAAATATTTCTAATTTTTGATACAGAATTTGTTCTACATGATAGTCTTAGTTCTGGATGTTTCGACGAGTTTTGTATGTCGTTATTTGAGTAGATTTGTTTGTAGATGAAAATATGTTATAACTTGATTATGGTATCTCTTAAGAAATAAGTGGAATAGCAAGTTGAGTTTATGAGTAGTTTTTTTCTTATATTGTTTATGGTGCGGAGATTTTGCTGATATAGCGCATGGAATGATTTAGAAGTTGTTGTGTTTGAGATTGTGAAATGGTCTTGGTGTGACATTTTCCACACCTAAAGTAGAAATTTGAACGTCTTTTTAGTTAAATGAAGCAAGGATGTTTTACAAGTGTTACAATTTTTTGTCCTGTCTTAGTTATGGAGTGTTTGAGATTGTTGTGATTATGGTATATTGGAAGATAGTTAGGTGTGTGTGCCTAGTACTTGTGCTTATTGGTGGTTTGTTTTGGTTTGCTATCGTCTAAATCAATATCTTTGTTATCGCGGGCACTGAAGAGTCTAGCTTTTAAGCTGAAAATAAAATGGGTAAATACTTTAAAGATAAATGAAGTTTCATTTTATAAGAAACTATGATATCACTCTGTGGTAGAGCAAAGAGAGGAAGAATAATGTTTTAAAATAAAAAAAAATTACACTTTATTTACCCCTCATTACTATTTTGTCAGCTAAGTATAAATTTGAAGTTTTATCATGACGCTTTCTTTGATATTATAAATTATTGACGTTCAATGAATTAAGATTAGGAAATTGGTAATTAACGTCCATTAAATATAACACTTCAAATCAGAAATAATCGCTCATAATCGTAGGCTAGGCTTGTCTACCGTGTCTAGCCTACCCCTTATAAATTTATATGAACATCGACTCCGAGAATGATTTTGCACTATAAAAATTGTAAATCAAAGCAGCTTCAAATTTATCTTTAAACTATGCCAGGCTCAGTATCATGAAAAATTATTAAATCATGTAATTTTAATAAGTGCGAATTGGAACGCAACTATTTTACTTAATAGGTATTTGACTTTTCTTGTAAGAAATTAATCCTCCTGCTTGGGTGTTGTATGTTGCATTGGTATTCGAATCTCTTTGTTATGAATCTAAATAATTATTAATAATAATATTAATCATAATTATTTAGTTAATATGATTAATAATAATATTAATTAATAATAATAATACATAATAGCAATAATATATCGATAAAAATATTTTATGCAGATAAATGGATAATAATAATAAGTGTATATTGTGTTTTTATAGTTGATTATAATTGGTGTTTGTGAAGTATTGAGATGGATATTATATGGTGTTAGTTATTATGATTAGATAGTTTGGATTGATTAATGAATGATAATATTTTATGGTTGATTGTGTATGTTGTGTGATTCAGTTAAATTAGTGTTATTGGTAGTGGATGGTTGTAGTCTGAGTGTGGTTTGTGATGTGTTACGGGTGGTGGAGTAAAATAGAATGGTAAGAAGTTAAGAAGGTGATTGATTTCTGTGAGGATGAGAGGTATGTGTGCAATTGCCAATACTTCTTTAAAACAAGTGGTATTTCATCAAGTATATTGGACTAGAGTTGGTGTAGGTAGATGATGGTATCGAGTGAGATAAGGTCATGAGTACGTTGTGGTTGCTGGTGAAGGATAGGATGATTTGAAGAATGTGTTGGATGTTTTAATTAAAGGTTTCGTGAAGATGGTTAGGAAAATGGGTTTTATCGGATCATTATGTTGTTTTATGTAAAATTAAGTTAGTGGAGCCTGGGATGGAGAGGAAGGTGATTAAGAAGGGAAATTGGGTAGAATTAAGAGTGAGAAGTTAATTGAACAAGGTAATAGGGTAAAGTTATTGTAGGAGCCTCGCTCAGTAAATCGAGTTTGATTGTGAACAAGCTGAAACCTGAACAATCTGGGCGCAAATATAAGGAATGAAGTTTGTTTAAGTAGTAAAGAGAAGTATGTTGGATGTGCTAAATGTAGGAAATAAGAATGTTAACAATGAGTGGTGGAATGAGGAGGTGATGCAAGCAGTTAAAAAGTAAAAAGAAGTCTCTGTTGATTATACTATAAGCCAGTGATTGTAGATTTCAATATAGATTAATTGATGTTGGTGGAGTGTAGTTATGATTTTTGTTTTTGATTGAGTGCTGAAAGTAAGTATTACTATAGATTGTGTTGTATGTGGTACTTTGTTGTAGTTGGTGATAGATATTTAGTTAGTTGTTGTGGTTGTTGGGTTTGGTTGTGTGGTTTGTGTGGTGATTGTTGAACAGATTTTTTGGTAGGATAGGATGTATGATGGTGGTACTTTCATAGGGTGGTTTAGATTAGGAGAGGTTCGGTTGTGCTGGTAGATGTGGTGAGCGTTGCGAGAAGGTGTAGATTGATATTGTTTTTTGGGTTTTAGAATTGTATGTGGGGGAGAGGTTCTGGTTCTTGTAGAGATAGATTGAATTGAGTGGGGTTTGGATGGAGTGCTTGTGTTTCGGGTTGATGTGCAGTTGAGTTTGAAAGTGTTGAGTGGGTAGTTGGGAGGGTGTAAGATAGGAGAGTGGCAGGTTCGTAAGATAAGCTTTTATAATCTATTTTGGTATGTTGATATGGGGGGTGGATGGGATGTTGTTATGTGTGGTTGTGTGGGGTTGTGGGTGTTGTGGGTTTGTGTGTGTGGGTGTATTGGATGATTGTGTTTGGTGTTGTGTGTGTGTGTTTGAGTGGTGCAAGATAGGAATAGGTATTTGTGGGGATTTGAGATCATTTAGAATGAGGAGATTAATGGATAGAGGTGAAAAAGTTGAAGTATAGTGGTAAAATTGTCTGCAGGTATAGATTGAATGATCTTGTTGTGAAAATATGAGTCAAGAACGAGGTCTGATGATGAATTTGATTGGGAATGGATTTGGAAAGTTTGTGGTAATAGAAAAGGTTTATGGAGGATTATTTTGGGTTTGGTTGTGTTTTGTGTGGTGTTTGTGTGGTTGTTTGTTGGTGTGTTGTTTTGGGTTTGGTGTTGTGTTGTGGTTTGTTTTGGTGTTGGTTTTTGGGTGGTTTGTGTGTGTGTTGTTTGGTCCGTGTGATTATAGATTGTTGGTGTAGAGGGGAGGAATTGGGAGATTGGTAGGTTGAAGCGCTGTGTGTGGGCTTGAATAGATAAGGTATTATGGTGGTTAGGGTATTAGTAGTGGGTTATTAGTGTGGTCTTATGGGGTATAGTTTTTAGGAATTAGTTTTATCCGATGTGGTGGGGTTTGTAGGTGTAAGATAGTTAGTGTTTTGTGGTTGAGTTTGATTTCGGAAGAGATGCGTTTTGATTGACGTTGAATGTGTATATCTTGTTGGCGGATGTAGGATCATTGGTTAGTGTGTGTGCGTGTATTGTTGATGTGTTGTAGTTGTTATGTTAGGATTGGGGTGTGTGTTGTGATGCTGAGAGTCGTGTGTACATGTTTGGATAGTTTTAGCATATGTTGATTTTGAGAAGAGGATTGAGTGGGATAGGAAGGTGATGTGGTAATGTGTGTGTTGATTATGTGTTGTTTGTGTGTTAATGGATTGTGTCTTAAGCAGGCGTAGCTTGATAGGATATTTAATATTTGAGTTGGGGAAGCTCTTATGCAGGATGGTGGTTAGTAATATTCATATGCTGTTGGTGTAAGCTTCTGAATGAAATCCAAAGTATAGTTATGAGGATATGAAGCGTGTGTAAAGAATCAATGGGTGGTCTCTAGAGTGTGATTGGTTAATATTAAAAGCGGAGTAAGGGAAGGGAATGTGTTATGTCTCCTTGTTATTTCAAGTCTGTAAATGGTGGATGGGGTTTTAGAATTAGAAAAGTTAGAGGTGGTGGTGGCAGATGGTGTTAGAATGATGGAATGAATGGAAGTAGGAGTTGAGGGGTGTGCCGCTACCTATTATGATGTTGCGGATGATTTGGTTTTGTATGTGCGAATCTCAGAGAGTTTTGAGAGGATTGGTAGAGAGGATTTGGCAGGGGGGGGGGAAAGAGGGGGTTGAAAGTATAAAATCATAAATAACAGTAAGTGGTGGGTATGTGTGTTGTGATGTTGAGCCCAGTTTTCATTTCGGGTGTGAAGTTAATGTGTAGAGTGGTGTATGTGATGCTGAACAAGTGTCTCGAGTTTGGATGATTATATATTTAGGTATGTGGATTGTTGGAGTGAAAGGGAACGGTATGATTGCAGGAGTGGTATGGTAGGGTTGAAAGCTGTTTGAATGGCAGGTAAGTGTTCGCTGGTTTTGTTCAATGTTTAAATCGTTGATTTGGATTGTAGAAGTTAGGACTTATAGTCTTGAGTGTGTGGCTAGGGTCTTACATTGAGGGTTATGTGGTGGTTAGCCTGTGGTTAGAGTGTAATAGTACTGGACTATGTTCTGGAATAAAGGTATAGATCTAAAGTACAGATGTTGTGCCAGGATGTGACCTAAGTCTTAAGGGGTCTGTTGTTAGGTGTAAAAAAATTGTGAAAAGAGGAAATGAAGCGTATTAGAGAGTTGGGAGTGGTATGGAAGAATAGGATATGTGAGAATTCAATAAAAGTATCATTTGAGGATTATTGTTTGGTGCGATGTGAAATGGATGATGATATTGTCGGTTTGCTTAGCAGAATGTATGATTGTGTGGTAGAGTGTTGTTGGGAATTTCACTTGATATATTCCAGGAGGAAAGTTGGATTAGGTCAGTAAAGGAATTGCATGGTATGGATTGAAAATAGTATTAGTGTGGGCAGAGATCGAGAAGAATATGGGGTGCAGAGGTGCAGTAATATGGAGTGGAATGGGCGAGTTTTTGAGGGGGTATGGTGTTGTGTGGTTGTTCCCACTGGGCTTCAAGTGGATGGAATGCTCCGCAAGATCTTTGTACGAGATGGCATGATTGTGAGGTTCGTCGGGCAGTTCCTGGTGAGAATGTCTTATGGGGGTGTTTATTTATCTGAGGCGGTTGCGACGAGTTTCTCACTAATTTGTTTTGTAGGTATTTTTGAAGGGGGCGTGTGTGAGGGCTGGGCTCTTGTTCTTTTCGATTTGGTCTATTCTTTGTTTACTATCTTTCTGGTTTTCCGGTGCATGGTGGTGATGGCTACCTTACCTTTGTGGGTTTTGGGTGTTGTTTTTGTGGTGGTGGTGTGTGTGGTGTTGGTGGTTGGTTGTTTGTGGTGTTGGGGGTGGTGGTTGTGTTGCTGTGCAGTGTGGGGCGTCGTCTTGGGAAAGGTGTAAGTATAGTTGATAATATTAGAGTATTATATTGAGAGTAATAATTAGATAATAATGTAGATTAATTATAGATAGATAATAATTAATATTATAATAAAATAATAATATAATAAATAATATAATTAATTTACCTATTTTTGTGGAGTAGAATGCGCAGGGACGCTCTAACAGCGCATAGCGAGTGAATGTGGGCATATCTGTATCAGTATACTGTTAGACACAGGGGAAGTTCCTTAGCCAAAAGTGATGGCATGAACAGTACTGGATATATTTTGTCAAATTCTTTAACTGGCTGTTCAGTGTGTTAATAAGGAAGTCAAAACTCGTCACTTACTAAAGTGAAAAGTTCGGATAGGTTGTGAAGAAGGCTATGCTGGAAGAGGTATATTGAAAACATAGGGAAAGAACTTGTTTCTAAGTTTCTGAGATGGCCCTCGAAACCCAAAAAGGTGTCAACGACTGTAAAAGAAAAATGGAGGGAGCAACAATGGAGCAGGTTGGCGGAATCCCCGCGTCCATAAGGAATCCATGAGTAGAGGTGGTAATGATCCAGAAGTAAATCGAGTCCAGGACCAACCTAACATGAGCTGACTCTTTCTACAAGATGACTACGCGTCCAATGATGGGTTTGAAGTTATCCTCTGCCCAATAGGTTTTTGCCAGCCAGAGGAACACCCGACGTATAGTGAATGGAGAAATCTGGTAGCAGGGAGATGTTCCAGGCGTACTGCAGGAGGAAGGGTACTGAGTATCGAACAACCAATGTGAAGTCTGTTGAATATTTTTGACTTTCCTATCGACTCGTTCGTTTCTTAGGAACAAACCCACATGGGAAGGGCCCAACAGAACTCAATACTTGGCTTCTTCAACGAAACAAAAGCAGTTCAGAGCCGTAATAAAAAACTGACGAATAGAAAGGGTGTAGGACAACAGTGAATGTCCGAACACCCGATGCTCCACCACTCCCTCGGTCCAAGGAACTTCGGCAACTAGATTCTAGCGAGTAATGCAGACGTTTCATCGAGCAAGAAGAATCCAAGAATTCTTCCGTGCTCCCCGCGGATGGGGAAGAGATAGAGGGGTAATATAGGAAGCGATTGTATTCGACCCCTACGACGTCGGAAAAGCACGGCTGTAGTTTTTGACGTGGAGAATGTAAGAGCCACATGCAGAACACCAGAAAGGAAACGCTGTCGATGGCTTTGCCTGAAGTTGACGCCACATACAAGGAAGTTTTAATTCCAGTGATATAAGGGCAAGATCGTCACATAGATGGAGCAGCGGACCGAGTTTGAGATTACATCGAATAGCTTCATTGAAACCTATTGCGAAAAGCAACACGCTCAGCACACTGCCCTGCGGTAACCGCCTCGTCCCATGCAAAACGCCTTGACAGCGTGGTTCCCAATGGCTTGAAAACGAACGATCCGAACATTAACAACTGATAGAAGAGGGGAGGTTTTAATCTTTTGAAACGCAATGAGTGAAAGGTTTCGCAATAACCCCCAATCTCTCACGTCAACTCGAGATCAATAGAAAACGTCTTGTCATTATTGTTAGAAGCTAAAATGTCTCACGTAAGTCGTGTGATTTAAACAAAGGAGTGGATCCTGAGTAGAGTGATGTGCCGGAAACCAAACTGATAGTTAGAAAATGCATGGAGTTGCTCCAGAGTGGGAACAAGACGGGAAGCCACCATTCTCTTCAGCATTGGCATTGTTGAAGGTTAGTGAAAATAGCGAAATGGTCCGCGGAAAGTTGGATCCTTTCCCAAGTTTGAGAATAGTGATAATATAATGCAGTAAACAAGGCAAGAGAGAAGACTTCATCCGGCCATATTCTATTATAATGAGCTGATGAGAATACAGTGGCAGAAAGATGAGCAATGCTTTATATCTAGAAAGAATGCTTCAGGGTAGGAATCCACAGCCTTGCATCAGTTTAGGGCGTTCTGGAACTCCGCTCAGTTAATAATCTGTTGTGAGGAAGGTTTTCTCCAAGAAGAGAACAGAAAAGTCTGGAGTTTTCACCGCGCGGCGGCGGTCAGACTAAAAGGTTCATAATAACCCGGAGACATGCTGGAGCAGAATGCGAAGTGATATTCCCGAGACTCATCAGCTATGACCCCAGGAGCAGAGATGAAATCAGGAGGTGATGGCGGGCCTTAAACAAGGAGAAGAGGTGAACAGTATGGTGTTTTCTGGAAAAATTTCGCACAGCGCCTTATGAACCGATGATACAGGGTGAAGAAGAATTAAGGGGGAAAAGTTGTTTGCAGAAATATTGTTTTCTCGTTCCTTTATTTATACGAGCCGGGATCTGGCTGCTGTAAGCTTTAAAAGAATCGTTGGAAGGTTGTTGGGAGTTTTTGGTTTATCAGCCTAATAATAAGCTTTCACAATTAGCCCAATGTTAGTCCGAGGTGACTTTAACCTCCTCCAACCTTTGTGGAGAGACTTAAATCCCCCCCCCCCCCAATTGTGCGGATTGGTTTTTGGGTTTTTGCAGGATTCTTCATTTTGATGATTCAACACGGGTCTTCCAACATTTTAACTTTTTGATAACATGCACTTCTTCCTGTGTTGACATCTTATGTTCAATCTCGACTATAGATCGTTTTGGGTGGGAAAAATCAGCTTTCTTCTGTGGAAGTGACAACTACCCAGTCGTAATACCATCCTTCAACCAAAGTCTGTAGCAACAACCTTATTGTGTTTGGCGATACTACAGTGCGGATTGGTCTTCGTGTATTTACTTATCCATCCTTCCTGCAACTACAATGTTCCCTTCGCCGGCTTATGCCTTCACCTACTTTTAAGAAGCAATCCTCCAGGTGGCAACGTACCATGTACCCTGTTCATCTGGGACTCGCAAATCAACAACTCCCTGGTAGAACCAAGAATATGCTGAAGCTATTTGTGAAAGCGTAAATTATTTATTCTGTATAAACAAACTCCCACTCCTTCCAACGATTCTTTTTAAAGCTTCAGCAGCCAGATCCCGGCGTATAAATAGAGGAACTAGAAAACAATATTTCCGCAACTTATCCCCCGTAATTCTTCTTCCCCTGTGTCATCGGTTCATAAGGTTGTGCGAAAATTTTCCAGAAAACACCATACTGTTCCACCTCTTCTCCTTGTTTAAGGCCCGCATACCTTTGATTTCATCTCTGCTCCTGGGGTCATAGCTGATGAGTTGGATTATCACTTCGCATCCTGCTCCAGCATGTTCCGGTATTATGAACCTTTTAGTTCTGACCGCCGCCTGTTAGTGAAAACTCCAGACTTTTCTGTTCTCTTTTGGAGAAAACCTTCCCCACAACAAATTATTCACCAGAGTGGAGCTCCAGAACGCCCTAAAACTATGCAAGGCTGGAGTTCCTACCCTGAAGGCATTCCATTTTAGATAATAAAGCATGCTCATCTTTCTGCCACTGTATTCCTCATCAGCTCATATAATATAATATGGCCGGAGGGAGTCTTCTCTCCCGCCTTATTTACTGCATATATTATCCCCATTCTCAAACCTGGGAAGGCTCCAGCTTCCGTTGATCATTTTGCTGTTTCACTAACCTTCAACACATGCAAACTGATTTAGAGAATGGTGGCTTTCCGCCTTGCTTCCACGTTGGAGCAACTCCATGCATTTTCTAACTCTCAGTTTGGTTTTCGTCACCATCACTCTACTCAGGATCCACTCCTTTGTTTAAATCACGACTTACGTGAGACATTTGCTTCAAACAAAATAACAATGGCCGTTTTCTTTGATCTCGATTGCACGTGGAGGATGGGGGGCTATGCGAAACCTTCACTCATTGGTTCAAAGAGGAAAAACCTCCCCTTTTTTTCAGTTATTAATGTCGGATCGTTCGTTTCAAGCCCATTATAGAACCACGCTGTCAAGGCGTTTTGTCATGGACGAGGTGGTTACCGCAGAGCAGTGTGCTGAGTGTGTTGCTTTTCGCAATAGGTTTCAATGAGGTAGTCGATTCCATCCCGAACCCAGTCCACTATTCCATCTATGTTGACGATCTTGCCCTTATATCACTGGAATAAAACTTCCTTGTATGGTGCGTTAACTTCAGCTAGCCATCGACAGCGTTTCCTCCTGGTGTTCTGCATGTGGCTCTACATTCTCCACGTCAAAAGCTATAGCTATGTTTTTTCGGGAAAATCCCCGGCGAAGAGGTCGAATACAAAAGCTTCCTATATGACCCCTCTATCGCTTCCCCATCCGTGTGGAGCCGACGGTAAGGTTCTTGGATTCTTCTGCTCGATGAACGCCTCGCATTACTCGCCTCGAATCTAGTTGTCGCAGTTCCTTGGACGGAGGGAGGGGTGGGAGCATCGGGTGTTTCCGGACGTCACTGTGTCCTACACCCACCTTATTCGTCAGTTTTTTTTACAGCTGAACTGCATGTTTCGTGTGAAGAAGCAAAGTATTGCGTTCTGTTGGGTCCCTTCCCATGTGGGTGTTCCTAGAAACGAACGAGTCGATAGGAAAGTCAAACCTGCAACAACTCGCATGGTGTCGAATACTCAGTACCTTCCTCCTGTTGTACGCCTGGAACATCTCCCTGCTACAGATTTCTCCATCACTATACGTCGGGGTTTCCTGTCTGGCTGGCAAACCTATTGGGCAGAGGATACTCAAACCCATCATTGGACGGTAGTCATCTTGTAGAAAGAGTCAGCTCATGTAGGTGGTCCTGACTCAATTACGTCTGGGTCATACCAACCTCACCCATGGATTCCTTATGACGCGGGGATTCCCCCAACCTACTTCATTTGCTTCTCCATTTCTCTTTTACAGTTGTTTGAGACCTTTTGGGTTTCTAGGCCATCTCAGCCCTTAAACAAGTTCTTCCTGATGTGCTCAATATACCTCTTCAGCATAGCCTTCTTCACAACCTATTCGAACTTTTTCCTTTCATATTGAGCGAGTTTTGACTTCCTGTTGGAACTGAACAGCCAGTATAAAGATTTGACAATTTCAGTACTGTTCATGCATCATTTTGCTAAGGACTTCCCCTGTTGTTAGTATACTGATACAGTATAGCCACATTCCTGTGTGCTGTGGGGGTCCCTGCGCATTACTCAAAAAATAGGTAAATTATTATTATTATTATTATTATTATTATTATTATTATTATTATTATTATTATTATTATTATTATTATTATTATTATTATTATTATTATTATTATTATTATACACCTTCTTTCCCCAAGACTGGGGTGGGGGTAAGGTGCGTCCATCACCGGAAACAGAAAAGTAGTAGAAGAATATGACACAAATCGAAAAGAAAGCCCAGGCCCTACCGCCCCCTTTATACCTTTTAGTGAGAACTCGTCGCAGTGAAAATCACCCTAGAACTTCGGGACTGCGACGGACCCTGCTATGGCATCTCGTCAGTTTGGGGTTCATCCCTTGGCGGCCACAGCCATACACCCTCACAAAACCTCGCCATTCCTCCTATGCACCTTGCACCTTTCTTCTCGTCTCTGCCAATTCACATTTGTCTCGCTCCAGGCATTCCTTTACTGACTCAATCCACTTTTTCTTTGAGACGTCTCCCAGTCGGTCGAGTCCCAACACATTCACCACTATACATCTTAACCAACCGACTATCATCCATCCGCTCTCCACATGACCAAACTATCTCAATGTACTTTCATTTATTCTCTCGTTTATACCTTTCTTCACGCCACACACACATAACTCTCTAATACGTTCATTCTCATTTTATCAATTCTTATACACCTAACACGCCCCTAAGTTGTCCGGAACTGAAAATCTCAGTTCCGGTACACCCTTAATCTATACCTTTTATTCCAGAACATAGTCTCGGTACTATACATTAACACAGGTAACAATATACCCTCATGTAAGACCCTAGCACACTCCAGACTTAGTCCCTTTACATCCATCAACGATTTAATTGCACCAGCGACCTTCCTGCCATTCACAGCTTTCCTACTACACTCTGCATCATCCGTTCCCTTTTCATCCAACATATATCCTAAATATTTAAACTCGGACACTTGTTCCAGCTCCTCACCATCTAACATAACTTAACACCGAGGACTGTCTTCACTCATAACCATAACCTTACTCTTATCTATGTTTACTTTCAAACCCCTCCTTTTGCACATTCTTGCCAAATCTCTCTACCAATCCTCTCAAACTCTCTTCAGATTCGCCACACAAACCAAATCATCCGCATATGATAGGTAGGGCACCCTTCACTCTCTTCCATTCTCCATCATTCTAACACCATCTGCCACGCCCACCTCTAATTTTTTCATAACCCCATCCATATACAGATTGATTAACCAAGGAGACATAACACATTCCTTCCTTACTCCGCTATTAATATTAAACCAATCACTCTCGACACCATTTATTCTTACACACGCTTCACTATCCTCATACATACTTTTGATTCCATTCAAGCCTACCACCAACATATATTACTAACACCTGCCATAGAGTTTCCCTATTAATCCTATCATACGCCTGTTGCAAATCCATAAAACCTAAATACAATTTATTCTTCTCCCTCATTTTCTCAATCATTTGTTTCAATGTAAAGATCTGATCCACCCATCCTCTACCACTCCAAAATGCACCTTGTTCTTCACTAATCAGTCCTTCAGTCACTCGACGCACTCTTTCGACCAAAATACCAGCATATATCTTCCCTACAACACTCGATAAACTAATTCCCCTATAATTCCTAGTTACCCTTATCTCCCTTACCTTTATATAAGGGTACTATCCCTCGGAACTATACCCTCCATAAACGCTTTGTTACACAACTTCCAAATCCAATCAATCATCATCTCGCCTCCGTTCTTGATCATTTCACCAGTAATTTCATCTATACCTGCAGATTTACCATTCTTCAACTTTTTCACTCTATCCATTACCTCCTCCTTACTAATGATCTCATCCCCAAAATACCTATTCCTTCTTGCACCATCAAACCCACACCCACATTCACCATTACCTCCTATTACTGCCAATGTTATGCAGATTTTCGAAGTGTTCCTTCCACACTCCCCTCACATCCATTTCATCAGTTACGAAAGCACCATCCCTATTCATTATTCTAAGCAGATTCCACTTATTCTCATTCTTAACCTTTCTTCCTTCCAGAAGAGCTTCCTATTCCCTTGTAAGTCCCCATTCATCCTCCTTCCAAACTGTTCATTTAACTCATTTTCCTCCAATGTATCCCATTTAGTATTTCTTTTTCCTCATATATAACTCCAAACATCTTTCTTTTGAAACTTCATCATTGGCTTTTAGTACATTCAACCCACTCTTTTTTTACTTTTAACCGCTTGCATCACCTCTTCATTCCACCACTCACTGTTAACATTCTTACTTCCTACTTTAGCACATCCCATACTTCTCTTGCACTACTAACAAACTCTTCCTTCATTTGCGTCAAGATTTGTTCAGTTTCAACTTGTTCACATTCAACTGATTTACTTGCAGGCGCTCTAAATACTTATCCTTATTACCTTGTTCACTTAACTTCTCACTCTTAATTCTACCCACTTCCTTCCTAATCACCTTCCTCTCCATCCAAGCCCCCACTAACTTAATTTTACATAAAACAACATAATGATCCGATAATCCCATTCCTAAACCCCTCACTGATTTAACATCCAACACATACTTCAACATCTCCTTCTTCACCAACACAAAATCAATCATACTTTTCACTTCGATACCATCTCTACCTACACCAACTCTAGTATACTTATGAATACCCTTGTGTTTAAAGAAAGTATTACTTGCACACATACCTCTCTCCTCACAGAAATCAATCACCTTCTTACCATTCTCATTTTCTCCCGACACATCAAAACCACCTGTTATAACATCCATTTTCTGATCACCTATCCAACCATATTATTATTATTATTATTATTATTATTATTATTATTATTATTATTATTATTATTATTATTATTATTATTTCTTTTATTTATTATTATTATTATATTATTATTATTATTATTATTATTATTATTATTATTATTATTATTATTATTATTATTATTATTATTATTATTATTATTATTATTATTCTAATAACGATGATTGTAACACCAGCAGGAAGTACTTATTCTAGAAAGAAAAATACTATTAGTAAATAGTTGCGTTCCTCACTTATTAAAATTATGGATTAA
>JABUQX010035279.1:27500-46629 GCA_015478945.1 Trachelipus rathkii
AATATATATAATAATATGTAACTAATCTTTCAATATATGATAATCTTTTATTAATAAAAGAACAATAATATAATAATATAAGTAATAATAATAAAAAGAATTGTGATAATATTATAAAAATAATATATATATATATAATAATATAATATAATATATAATAATAATAATAACTATCATACTCTTCTAATATCTATAATAATATATGTATATGTAATAATAATATGCTAAAAATAAAAATATGAAATTATAACAACCATCAATAATAATATATATATATGTATAATAATAATGATATATATATATAAGTAAAATAATAATAATAATATATATAATAATAATAATAATATATGTAATAATATATATATATGTATAATAATATATATATATATATATGCTGCTGCTCGGGGGTGCTGCTTTATATATATATATATATATATATATGAGTATTCACTGCACCGCCAGACTTTTCAACATCAAGTGGAAGACCATACCTTTAAGCGTCTTTTCACACTTGCCGAGTATCAAACTGCACTGGCGAATGGCAAAGACGGTGCCCTTGGCCCAGACATGATTTCTTACATAATGCTTCGTCATATTCACCCTTCTGCATCAGCGTTTTTGCTGGATCTGTATAACGGAATCTGGATCGAATCCTCTTTTCCATCTATTTGGACTACAACTTTTGTAATCCCTATTCCCAAACCTGGGAAAGATCCTAAGTTGGCGGACAACCAAAAACCAATTTCGGTGACCTGAAATACTTGTAAAATTACTGGAGAAAATGGTTTCAGGCCGCCTTCTCCCTGTTCTGGAGAGTCCCAGGCTTTTTCAAACTTGCAGTTTGGTTTCCGCAAAAATCGTTCGACCGCGGATTCCTTGTTAAAACTAGATCATGACATCCAGGAAGCCCTCTCAACTGGTGGAATGGTTTTTGGTGTCTTTTGACCTTGAAAAAGCTTTTGACACACTTTGAGAACTGGGGTTCTCCTTAAACTCTACTCGCTTGGTTTCTGAGGACAGCTCCCTTTTTTCATTAAATGCCTCCTGTCAAATAGATCCATCCAGATTTGGTGATCTTCTGTCTATCACGCCATTTTATTCTGGATGAAGGTGTTCCTCAAGGAAGTGCTCTAAGTAAATTACTTAATGCTCTCGGATTCAATAACATTGTTACTTCTATCCCAGCGATGGTCAATTTTTCTCTCACTACATAGACGACCTTGCTTTATATATTGCTGGTGCCAGGCTGCCATTCCTTGAACGGCAACTTCAACTAGCTATTGAGAATATTTCACAATGAGGTAAGCTGAGCCTTCTCATGCTTGGCTAGCTGCCATGTCCCCATAGTTGATGGATGGTAGAGCAGACAGAGAGTTAGCTTCGATGAGCAAAAGGACATCAACCGTGCGGTTGTCTTTTCCAGAGATGTGCCGTAGATCAATAGTGAATTGCGAGACATACTCGAGCTGACGAGCTTCTCTGGGCGAATGTCGTTCATAGCGAAATGCAATCGCAAGGGTGTTCGGCTTGTGGTCGGTGAGAATTTGAAACTCGCGGCCTTCAAGGAAATATCGCAAGTTACGAACCGCGAGGTAGATCGCAAGAAGTTCCATGCCAAAACACTTTGGCGAGTCTCGTCAGGTTGCAGCTTGCGGGAGAAGAATGCGAGAGTTGCTTACACGTGGTTTAGGCTTTGCTGCAGGACGGCACCGAAGGCAAAATCGGAGGTGTCTACCTGAATTCTTGTAGGAGATGAGTCATGAGGATGGACAAGTAGAGTTGCAGATGCCAGTGCTTCCTTTGAAGCATTGAAAGCAGCACGTGCCTCACCCATCCATTCCACCTTTGTGGAATTGCCTCTCTTCTTCGGGCGAAGAAGAGTGGTGAGGGGGCGGAGCTCGGCCACCGAACTCAGGAAGCGATAGTAAAAGTTAACCTTCCCATTTCTGGCACTGGGGAAGGGGAGAAACACGAATAGCTTCCACGCGGTCTTCGAGAGGACGTACACCCTCAGCAAAGACTGTTTGGCTGAGTAAAATGAGTGAAGAAACTCCAAAGAGACACTTCGAGGGATTAACACAAATGGATTGAGAGAACCTGAAGAAGAGAGAGAGAGTTTTTTTGCGGTCCACCAAACGCCTGATCCCCAGGTCAATCAAGAGGTGGAAGTGGGAAAGAAAATCAGTTCCAAGTATGGGCTATGTGACATCAGCCAGGTGAAGGATCCATGGAAACTTTCTCCGAAGAGAGAGGTCCAAGGAACACAAGCGCTCTTCATAAATGGTTATAGAAGAGCCATTAGCCGCACGTAGCTTGCGGTGAGGAAGAGGCATGGCAGAGTCAAAATGGGGTCTCGAGGAAGAAGGGAGACCATAGCGCCGATGTCGACCAGATAGGAGCGCTCTGTGGTGCGGTTGTACACCTATAGGACGGACTGAAGCGAAGAAGTTGGATTGCCAGTGTGCTCCATCACTCCTACGGATCACTGGCTGAAGTGTTTTTCTGAAATGGACACTGCGAGGAACACTTCTTGGCTAGGTTGCCAAAGGTATGGTGGTAGAAACAATACCCATTGAGGTAAATGTTTCTACCAGAGGAGGGAGATGTTCCCCAAAAGGAATCTCTCATTCCTGAGGCGAGACGAGACCGGTGGGAGTTAGACCGTACAGCAGAAGACAGGGACCTGAGTTCCGCTGCAACGCCAACAAAGCCCCTCTCCAGGGCAGAAATGCGTGCTTCTGCATAAGCAGGGATTCTGGAAGGCATAGTTCCTTCAGTAGGAAGAAAAGAATACACAGTAAGGGAAAGGTTTGGCGCAGCAGGGAATGCTGGGAAAGCAGCAGGAAGCGGGGTATGCGTGGCAGGGTGCGGTGTGTGCGAAGCTGTAGCAGGGAGTTGAGTATGTGTTGTAGGGAGCGGAGGTCTTGTAGCTGAAGCAGGGGAAAACTCCGGATGGAGAGCTGTAGCTGCAGAGATCGCGGATATTTGAGGTGCATGGGACCTCAACATCCGGTCGGTTTTCTCTGCGACTCAGAGCCGGGTCCAAGGATACTAAGATATCTTGGGTGTACGGTGGCATCTTATGCAAGTAAAGATGGCGCACCATAGCCTCTTCCCTTGCAGATGGTGCTCCACCCAAGAGACAGCATCTGAACCAACAGCTTAAAAGGAATTCTGTCTCCCAAGTGTGTGTCCCTCAGTAGTTGCTCAAGCTTGACCCCTTGTGTGTGTAGGGGCCAAGCGCACTATGAGCAACTCTTTCAGGACTGTGTAGTGGGTGGTAGAAGTGTTAAGGGCTGCGAAGGAGTCCCGTACCTTCAGCAGGCAGCTCTGAGGAAGTGCAGCCACCAGCCTAGCATACTTGCTCTCTTCTGATTCTCTGCGTGAGAAGATGTCCTCTGCCTGTTGGAACCAAAGTTCCGATTCCTCGCAGAAGAATTGCTGAAGACGGGGAGTGTGTGGAGCAGCAGGTGTAGGTGGGGTGTCGTCCGGCATATTTGCATCGGAATTTGAACCAAAAAGAAAAATGAAAGTGTTTTTTTTTTTTTTTTGGTGAAATACAGTGAATATGCTATGATATTGTATAAAGTAAATATGCAAAAATAAATAAATTAAGGCAATAATAATTGATGTGCTTGAAATGTTAAAGAAATGAGCTTAACATAGTTGTAAAAAAAATAAATAAATATATTATTATACAATATGTATGATTTGAACAATATGTATATTAGAAAGAGAAAATAATATTATAAATATTGTTTTAACTTTTTATTACTATGAAAGTTTGGTTAAAGAAATATGTTCAAAACGTTTCTTTTAAAATTGTTTCTGAATTAAGATTGAAGATTGGAGAGGATATCTACTCCGCTGCTCTCAATTTTTAGGCTACGCCCATATATTGCAAACTCTACCAAATTATTGACAATCTTGATAAAGTCATGTGTATATTTTATAAAATACCTTAATAAGCATTGTATGTATATTTGAAAAAATTAAAAAAAATCTAAGGGCGAGGTCCCAAAAAAGGGAGACCCCATATCTAAACGAAGTGCTGACTTTCAACCAATTTCGAAAATCAAAAATATATCTGTTACTCATTAAAAACAGCATTCAAATTTTAAGAAATAAATACAATTATTGTTTACTGATCACAGACTAAACTAAATTCGAATTAATTCAATAGGTATTAAAAGTAATAATTTTAGATGCTAATCAACGAGTTAATGTGGATACATTGATAACCCAACTTGTTGATCGTGGCTGCTTTAATTTCTACACAGTTCGTTCCAGTTCTTCAAAAAAACTCTCATTTGATTCATGTAGGCAGTTAAAATAGATATTACTTAAAGTAAATGGTGCCATTTTTTTCTCAAGAGATATGCTGAGAAAAATGGCAAGCTTTAGACTATTTGATCTAGTAATTTTGCAAGTTCGATGGTAGTGCTTCAGAAACATTACCAAAAAATGTGAGAATATAATTTTGATAATACCGTACGGTTTCATTTCGGTTCAAATTCATGAAGATGAACATTCAAGATAGTTATTTTTATCTGGGGAGTTGAAGTGAATAGATGGAGAATAGGCTGGAAATTCGTGACAGCACTACATGTTGGCATTCTGTGACGGCACAAACCCTGATGTATAACAGGTTGACACATTCAGCATGATGGGCACCAACCCCACTTACCGAGAAGTCCAACTCCCAAATAGTTGATTAGGGGAGGGGCGGACGAGGGTCTATTTTTGCAAGCAGCCCCCTCTTAAATTCTCCGAGGATCAAGAACTTAATCAAGACCTAGTTTCTCTGCTTTCACCAGAGGATTTAATTGCACGATCCACCTTCCTACCATTCAAAATTTCCTGTACTGCCTCTGCATCATCCTTTCCCATCTCATCCATTAATAAGCCAAAAATATTTAAACTCGATACTGTTCCAATTGTTTCTCATCCAACATCTTCAGGCTTTGATGATACTACTCGCCAAGCCATGAACTTAATCTTATCTATATTTACTTTAAATTCTTTCTTATCAAATCTCTCAACCAATCCTATTAAACTCTCTTCAGATTCCAAACAAAACAAATAAACGAGTGTACAATAAGCAGGCACCCTCCATTCTCTTTCATTTTTAACCCTAAATAAATTTAATTTTCATCATCTCACTCCATATACAAATTAAATACCATGGATACGATCACTCTGTTTAACTCCTTACTATATTAAATCATTCACGTTTACACTTTTTTTACTACCGACAACATACTTTTGTTCCAATCAGTAAGTCTACGACTTACCACTATATATCACAACACTGCCACATAAGTTCCTATAATCGGTCATTACGCCTGTTGAAATCCACAAAACCTAAATACAATGTTATTTTCTTATATTTCATTTTCTCAGTCATTTATTGTAAAAATTTGATCTTTATATCCTCTACCACCACAGTACAATTATATAAACATAAAGTAGGTCAGATTGAAGAAAAATTATCGGGACAAGTTGAGAATACTCTTCAAAAATTTTCACGGTTTTCGAAGGAAAGACAAAACTTCATTTGCCTACGTCGAAATGTAAAGCAACGTTTTTATGTTTATAACAAAACAAAATCTCATCATTTCTTTAATGGCCGTCTCGTTACAAGATAAATAAATAATAGTTTTATTAAAATATTTAGGACTTCCCTTCTTAAACTTTTTTACTCGATAATACTAAAAAGTATGTCTCTTATTATAAAAAATATTACAAATATTATAAATTAAGCTTTTTGTAGTGATTGTGGTTATAATATGTAATTGTTGCAGTCTGAAAAGATCCTAACCTTGAAAGTAAATCACACACAACAAGATGAGTAAAAAAAATTATAACATTGGATTGAAGAACTTATATTTAAATCTATATCTAATAATATGCTAAACTATTTTTACATATGTCCAAATCGTCGACACATTGGAAGACGAGAAAAAAATGATCAACAGATTTAATTGAAAAATGACGACGATTTTACCTGTCGAAGATATTGGGTTATAGTTCAAAATGTACTGTTTCCACAGCTTGCTTTTTAGGTAATAACCAAAATTAAGAAGATGTTCAATGATACCAAGAAAACAAAAGCCAACTCTAAGATTGTGTGGAGTAGCTTTATCATTAGGAGAACCTTGTAAAATTCATCTTTAAACTCAACTTCATAACAAATCTCCCTCTCTAAGACACAACTTTTCCTATCTCTTTCGACGGTTCTCTTCGTCTCTCCTGTGACAATATAAACATCTTGGCCTTACATAAACAAAAAATATCTTGGAACCTCAAATAACAACGGTTGCTAGGCCTCAAAGAAACTGGGTGTTCTGTTCAGACTGCGAGACTTCTTTTCCTCTTCTCAGTTGCTTCAGCTTACAAGGCCTCATCCCGCCTTGTAAGATATTCTCTCATTCTGTGGGCTCTGTTTACCGGCTTTTTGGACAGGTCGAGTCCAAAGGCCAAAGACTTATAAAACTGTTCCGTACTTTCCAACTCACTTGACCCTCTTCTTTGCGGCGCGATGTTGGTGCTTTATCTCTTTCTATAGTACCGCAGCGAGGTGCTCGAGGGAACTTTCAACTCGCGTACCCCACCTTACGACGTCCTCGTAGCACAAGGGTTTGCTGTGTAGTGCGCTGGTTTTGTGTGATTGGCAACTCCAGGCTAGTTCGCTGCGGTGCTTCCTTCTTTCTGCCAACTCTGTTCTGTGGAATTTCTCTTCCATCGTTCTGGTTATGACTGATTTAATTCTCCGCACTTCAGAAGCCTTCGCTGGCTGCAATCTGCGTATTTGCGTTTGATTGCTGTATTCTGAGGCGTGCAAACACCCCCTCTTGAATAGAGCTCTGCGTGAGTGGTGACAACCTGTAAAAAAAAAAAAAAATAAATATAAATAAATAAAACGGTACTACTTTTCAAAACATAAATCCATGCTAGAAAGCTAAGTACTAAGGTATATAAAAAATATAAATTCAAATAAATGATAATTGGAATTTTAATAAGAACTAATTCCTCTTTGGCATTACAAAAAAAAATTTTCTTTAAGGGATTTAGGAAAATAACATGTAAAAATTTTTAAAATAAATTTGAAACAAACCATTGAAGAGAGTCAAATTGAAACTCGTACAAATACTGAAAATAAACAAAAAATTGAAAAAAGTTCTGTTTTTTTAGAATAATTTTTTTAAATTCAAACATAAGACAAAATAAAATCTTTAAATACAATAAGCATCCATTTAAGACATCTAGCTTTCATTAAATTCTAGACTAAGCTCAATCTCCAAGCCTCACTACTGCTACCTTACTTCTACCAGACTACTTACATTAGTATAAGTATTACTTAATCTAAATACAGTAAATTTATAATTCAATATTTTTAAAATAATCAGACTGTCGGTAGACAATCATTGTTCATTTAACACTAACTGTAAATAAAGATTTAAAATGTTATGTTTTCCTGTAAAGTTGACAAGAAATGTGGGTTCGAAGGTCAGCCTTTAATTACTGTATTATTATTAAAACTTTCATCACAATAGGAACTAAATGGTTTTTCACCAGTGTGGTTTCGAATGTGACATTAATCACATTTACTAACAAATGTTTTGGCACATAAGGAATGAATGCTTTATCAATATTCTTACACTTTTCACGTATCGCAAAACGAAATTTCTTTCTCAAAACAGATTTTGCACTTTTAATATTATTTCAAATTTTTATAGCAATTGAAGAAGGAGCAGAAGAAAAGTGGACGTGTGGCGTACAAATTTGACCTAGAAAGTGCTCTTGCTTTAAAGTTTTTCCTTTGCATAAGGCCCATCTGCCCTTCAACTTTAACTGAAAATAAAATACAACCAAACATAAAATAAATAAGTCATTTGAAGAAAAAAAAATAACAAGAGTTGTGGGAAAAATTATTCCTTAGTTAAAAAACAAAGAAAATTTAAATCCACACTCCAAACTATTTTAGTCAGATAGATTTAATAAGATTATGACAAATTCAAAAAATTATAGGTTATAACGTTTTTGAACCAGATTATGAAAGGTAATACCGTCATTAAAACAACTTAACCTAGAAGAAGAAGTCGAGATGAAAACACAATAAATTTTTATGACCTCCGAGAGCAGGCAATGCTAGCTAACACGAACGTGCGACTCGAAGAGCTTTTGTAACAAACAAATTGTGATTGAAAAACGTGTTTCAAACATTTTAAACTATGACGTCAGTCATTATCTATGAAAAAATATATCCAAATATAATAAGTAAGCAAGAACGAACTATTACTAATTAGTAATTTTCTTCAAGAATACGAACATCCTGTTGGTGTTTACATCATAATTTTTGCATTAATATAATAATAATAATAATATAATAATCACATTTAACTGCTTACAGAGTGACTGTCGAATGATGCCATTCATCTTCAATGTGCTCGATTTTTTCAAATATTTGTTTAATCTTTTGTTCTCTACTTTCTTGACGAGACTGAGGTCCGTTGTAAATGGCTTTTCAGTTGACTCTGCCATCTTTCGCTCATGGCTACATCACGTAAGTTAGTCCTATAAAATAATAAAAAAAGGCATAATGAAAAATTTCGTGAAAAATGAACTTTCTAAATTTTTATTAGGCAAAATATAATTACAAAAATAAAATTTACAAATTTTAAACAACTGAAATCTTCTAATATGTTTTACCCAAATATATAATAATATAATAATATTTTTTTTTGGTGGATGTACAGGGATCTCCACGACACAAGAATGCGGCATACCGTGTAAGAAACAACAGCAGGGAAACCAGTAAAGGTATGAGATACAAAATAGGTTCCTTTGGTGCGAACTAGTGGTAGATGTTATTCCAATAGGAAGGCAAAAAATGCGATCACTACGAAAATTGAGTGATTTATAGTTAGTACGTCAGGAAAGAACTGCTTCTCTAAGGGTCGAGATGGCAAACGCAATCCACAAGAGCACTGAACGACTGTGATGAGGACAACTGGAGGACGCAAAAATGGGCAGGTCGGGGAACCCCCGCGACATAGAATCATGATGATATTTGTCATGACGCAGATGCAAAAGAGCCAACCACTCAGAGGCGACTCCCCCTACTAATGAAGACACACGGCCAAGGACGGGTTTTACATCCGCAGTTGGCGCATGAGCATCCTCCGCCACATGACTGGCCAGCCAAAGAGACGAGCCCACGACCAAAGTGAGAAATCTGATAGCAGGGAAATGGCCCAGCGCAGAGCAGAGGAAAGTAATTGCACACGACACCTAAGCCAGCCACCTGTTTGGCCTCCCCATCGGCTTGTTCGTTTACAGGAACACCCACATGGGAGGGAACCAAAGATACTCAATGCTTGTGGTTTCGCGAGGTACAAGCAGGGACTGTTGAAATGACACAGCCAAGTTACGATTACCGGTCAAGCAACATTGGAGAGCCGAGCTCCGAGAATCAGAAAAGATTGTCCTATAATTACGCCACGGGCGACGGTCTCACTGATCCGTTCACCTGGCAAGGACATTGATATCAGTTCAGCCGAAACAGACAAATAGTTGGAAGGGTGTGAGTACAGTGATTATAAAGGAAAACGCTGAAACTCCACCCCCTCCTCTCCGTCTCCAAGTGTCGCATGAACCTCGTGTGATAGCAAAAGAGAATCCCTCACAGCCCCGGGTGTGCCTCAGACTTACTCAAAGACTGGATCTGCAGAGAGCAGGGGGCGTCTAAACCCACTGTGAATGGTAGAGGTAAAATCATAATGCATGACCGCTCGCTGAGGGAAAAGTCGAGGAAAGCGAGATGGAAGTAACACCCCAGCAAATGGCCAATAAGAAGGTTGTGACGGACACGCTCTATAGGGGTCAAAGCAGACGAGGTAGGAACCTGAAGACGCATGAACCACGAGCACATGAGCCTGCTCCCTCCGAGGGAAGGGGATGCACTCCGACCTCCAGTCCGATCTTCAGTGACGGTCGCAAGGGTCCGATTGCTATTCTTAAGCCGCACATGGTCAAGAAGGCGAAGGTAGGAAGGAGAGGTACTAGCCATAAAATGCGAATCCATAGTCAGTTCAGCCCCGCACCAGATAATCATAATATATTAATAATAATAATAAATAATAATCGATATAAGAATGAATAATTAATAATAAATAAGAATAAATAATCGATAATAATGATAATAATGATATAATGATATGAGATAACGAGAAAAAAAACTTAAATATATGTTAAAAATCAATCAGTAAATGATTAAATGTAAATAATAAATAGATTTAATTTCATGTTTACTGCTTTTTTATAGGTATATTTGACCTTGAATTTTTTTTTTTACTCCGTCTTGTTCCGACTTAAAAAATCAATAATTCTCAGAAAGGAATAGAAAGAAAAATTCACAACTGGAAAGAAGAAAGTGATGCATTTTTGTATGAATATAAAATAGATCAGGAAAAATTGTGAATGTTATTAGAAAGGAGAAAAACGTAACTCCATGACTTAGATTTACTTAGTTTCAAAAAGAGGGGGAACCTCTTTTACGGTGTGAAGGCCTACAATGAAATTTTCACCAGAAGTAAGCCAGTCAAATGGGACAATATTTTGTACAATAATAGATTGAGTCTTTTGTTAATATTATTTTTAACTAATAATCTATCAGGGAATAGTACCAGCCCATTTAACATTAATTTACTTTATTTACTTATCTACCTATCTTCTCAATTTTAGATGACTTCTCTAGATTGGCTTCTGCTGTTACAACATTGTGCGATATTCTGGTCTCCAACATAGTAGGCTTCTAGTTTTAATCTGCTCCTCCAGATACTCATCTTTGTCATCGGACCTCACCACGAATGGTCTTGATTTGTGTTTAAGTATCAATGTTTATTCAAACAGACTCTTGCGTAGAAAAGCTGAAGATCAATACGCTGCATGTTCCCAAAGGCGAGGGTATTCCACTGTGATCATTTTCTAATTTCAAACAGAATAGGATTGAGAAACATTTTTTGTTCCCTTTGTTCTTAAGGTTTCAAATATACATTTCCAGATTTCAAGTATATATTCATCTGATTCTCAAGCAGAAAGTTTTTCCATAAAAAAATCAGCAACCAAAGAAAATTTATTGTCTTCAAAATCTTGTTACAATAATGATGAAAATTTTGATAATATTAACATGTTTCATGGAAGCAACAATCTCGCATTTAACGGTCTATATGATGTGCATGGTGATAGCCCTCAGCCCTCTTCCTCATCTATATTGACTTCTAGCTTAACCCTGCAGCGAAATATGTAATTAATTTTGCTTCGACATTATATCACAAAGAAAATTAAAATCTGGTAATTCACAATGTTGATTGTATAAACAATGCACTTTTAAATGATAGGGCAAATCTACAATGATAATATATTTGAACCATTTGCTGGAATATAATTCAAAATACCTATAACTTTTTTTAATGTCATTTAAAACGACAGATTGGAGTGTGAATGCTTTGTAAAATATTTTGTTTATATTTGGCACGATGTTTTATCATTAAGTAATAATTATTTTGTACGAGTTCACCAACTATATCAAATTATGTATTATTGTAACTAATTAGAATTTATGTTTCTTAAATAACTAAGATTTATCTCAATAAGCCTTAGAAGGCCACACTTGATGGTGCAAAAGTCCACATGTGGCCTTTAAGACCACAGGTTTCCCACCAATGGGTTAAACTAACAGGAAAGGTATTTAAAGCAATAAGAGGTTTGAACTATAAGGAAATTAATCTCGTGGAGGGCGGTAAGGGGGCGCTATTGAGGAGGGGCGGTAAGGGAGATAACAAAATAAAATTAATTGATTATATATATATATATAAATATATATAATATATATTTATTATATAATATATATATATATATATAATATATATATATATATATATATATATATATATCATTATATATCATATATATATATAATATATTATAATATATATATAATATATATATCATATTCATATATATATAGATATATACTATATATATATATGCTTGGATTACAAAGCGTTTCCGAGTGAAAATACATAAATGATTTAAAAACGATATTTGGATCAATAACGTCTAAAGTTGATAATTTTTTTTTTAGATAGGAGCAAAATATCATAGTTATACTAATACTACTACTATTTATAATATCATCATATATATATAATAATATATATAATATATAATATAATATTATATATAATATATATATATAACATACTTATATAATATTATATATATATATATTACTTCCGGAATGTGAAGTTGCCAGAAGCGTCCAGAAAAACTATAGATACCTCACAACTTAAGGCAGAGATAGCAAGAATGCAGTTCACTTTTCGACCAAGAATTGGCTTTTTTACAAAATCGTGCCTCTAAAGCTTGTTTTAGTGATAAGAAACCCTTCCGTGTGTTGGATGTGGCTTTACGGTGTGAACGTGTGAATACACTATATAGACAAAAAGAAGTGTAGGCGAATATTCGTCAGAATATATAGAAATATGGAATTCATTCCATTCCATTCACATGAAAATTGCATGTGCCTTTTATGTGAGAAAGACTCTGTCTAAACGAAGCATGAAACTTCTCATGACAAGAGCATCTGTACACAAAAAATTCACAAGATAAGCATCAACTCCAGTTATTGATTTCTTCAAAAGACATAAGAGAAGTATGAGGGAGACTACAGTAATTCTATGTTCGAAAAAAGTCAATCCAATATGTAAAGACTTCTTGCTTCTTACAAAGTGTCTTTGTTGATTGCTAAGTGTGGCAAGCCTCATAATATTGGAGAAAAACTACTTTTACCAGCTGTTAAGGTAATACTTGATACTCTGATGATTTCCAGTGCAAGCAAGGTAATTAAGACGCTACTATCTTTGAGCAATAGTTCAGTTATCAGAGAAGGAATCGATGAGATGGCCAGTGCTAGATATGAAGATCCACTTTCGTTAAGTAATTAAGAAAACACAGTTTTGCATTACAATCGACCGAGTCAAACCTATATTCCAGTGATAAATGTAGCTTTATTAATATAGGCCCATATGTTCTTTCATAATGAAACTGGCGGATGAATAAGAAATGCTGTTCGCGTAAAGTCTTTGCCACCGACACTAAAAGGCTCCTCTATAGTTCCATGCTTACTTTCTAAGTTATTTTAACGAAAAGATCATTCCATCTATCTAATTATTCTTGCATGTAGGCTACTGACGATGCTTGCAGCTATGATAGGTAAATATCGCGGCTTTTTAGTGCACATTTAAAGCAAGTGTTTTCCAGGGGTTATGAACAATGTTCATGTAGTTATTCATCGTCACACATTTTATTGCTAAAAATTTAAGACAGGCAAGATTATACGAGTTCTCTTAATTGTGTCAATATAGTAGCGTCAAATAAAAACAAATGCCACTCTTTAATAGATCGTTTATATCGCCAGCTTGTGAAGAAAAAGAAGAATGCATTTGAACGATTCATGCTACACCAACGGAGGTTAGTGGCTCTAAGGATTGATTACAACGAGTCTAACCTCTGAAACAGTAATTGGATATTCTAGAAACAGGCGACCACAGTCTCGCCTATTCATTAAAAGAAAGACGAACTGACTTTGTGATATTTTTGACAAGTTAAACGAAATAAATACGAAGCTACAAAGTAAAAAAATGAATTTCAATCAAACAAAAGGGATTATAGGGCTTTTATAGGAAACTAAGGCTGAAAAGTAACGATGGCCGTAAAGAAAACTTACTCAGCTTTCCTAATCTTCTGCTCGTGTGGCGAGAAAATGGAAATTGCAGGTACTGGACTGAAGTTTTCATTGTTTTCACGTAAATAAGCTGAAGAAAACATGAAACTGATTCAGGATATATTGCGCTTCAAAATCACCACAATGGTATTCAACCGGCTATCATCAGATGTGACTGCAGGCTAAATAGTTTACAGTCCATGCAGGCAGCCCCTAATGACTCAAGCAATGACAGTGATGTCAAAGTTTCTTTAATGAGCTTGGAATGAAGTATTTTTGGCGAAACAAAAAAAGATCGTATCCATCCTCTTCTATGGAAAGAAATTAAAGTATTGCTTTCGGCTTTTCCTTCAACGTATCTCGTTGAAAATAACTATAATAATTACACTTTGAAAACAAAGCAGAAACAAAATTGCGATATGTACTCAGATAGGTGATTTAAGATTTGCCTAAGTAACATCTCGCCTGACTCAATACGGTTAGTGCAGTTCACCAGGCTCCAGGCGCACAGTGTCAAAATGAATATTTAAATCGAATCAAATTTTTCAAGGAATGGTAAAGACTTTTTTATAATAATAATAATAATATAATAATATATAATAATAATAATAAATTAAAATAATAAAAATAATTATAATCTATATATATATATATATATTATAGATTTATATAATATATATATAATAGCATATATTTATACTATATATACTATATAGTAATAATATATATATACATAATATTATATATGCACACTTTTAAAAATACGTAATTTGAAAAGCTTTGGTAACTTTAAGTTGAGTACATCTCAAGGGGGCCATTGGCTTTGGAAAAGGTTGAGACACCCACATGTCGTAAACTACAACAGGAAAAATATTTGAACAGCAATAAGAGGTTTGACACTACGGATGAATTGCTTTCATAAAAAAATCAATAAGATTAAAAAAAAAGTAATAAACTTTTATCAAATTGAATCATTTCCTCTTTGCTGATCTCCAAGTAGTGTCCTTGAACATAAGAGAGTTATAGTCATTTAAACAGAACCGGGCCGGGAAGAGTGAGTAACCATACCCAAACATTGCGAGTTACTTTGTCAATTGGGAAACTAACGTTTCCACAGAAATTTTTAATCCGACAAATGACAAAACACATTTTATTTGAAATAAAATAATGCATGAAAAGAATCCGGTTTTTTATTCAATAAGAAAACAAACTGAAACACAACCTGTTCCTGTAAGTGTGTGCTTTCCTCTGCAGATTCATATTCATCAATCTGATTTTTTTACAATTTATGGTGATCCTTGCTTCTCTTCTCTCTCTTACATTGCCTCATGATTTTTCTGGTTACTTCACATTTTTATATTACTCTAGACGTCGCCAATATGACATTTGTCACGGTGCTGCTTAATATCTCATTCTCTACAGATGTGCTTATTTGCTTCATATCTCGTTCTCTGTACCCACACCTCATTGATGTCTGGTGATGTATCATTGATTCTCTAGCGGATGTGCTATAGCTAATGACATATTTTGTAATGCATAATTCACTTTCTCACAGTGTATATACAGTATTCTATATTCAACACAAATCGCTAACATAGCAAAGTTTCAATCAATGAATATAACTAATGGTTAAGTAAAATTTGTCAATTTATTTTTATGTACCTTTTGAATATTATTTTGTATACTTTTTCTCCTAGTTTGTGATAATTGAACCAAATAGTACTCATATCTTTTTAGTATTCTGAGATTATTATTATGTTGTTTATAAAAGAAAATTAATAAGCATCATATCAATATAAATAATATGATGAGTGTATAAGTGTGGCAGCCCGTCGCACTCAGAAAGTCTAGGCGGTTGGGTTTCCAATCTATCGTGTCCGCTTTTGTGTACAGTGGTGTATCCTGTACTATCCTCTCTTCTACTCTGTCATCTTCATCTTCTTTTCTCTCTACTCTGCTGCTACACACACTACTTCTCTATCTCTCTCTATCGTCATACTTCTCTTTACGATTGATAAGGTCGCAAATAAAATTACTATTTATATGATCTACACTATATTATTACTTTTATTGAAGATAATTAATGAACAATTTATAAATTGTTTTATTATGTATTCATGATAGTAAAATAACGTTATTTTTAATAATTTAATTTACTCAAACTAGATGTAAAGATTTTGTAGTTACATAAGATTAGGAATAAGTATGTATAAGGATTAGTTATAGGAAGCGTAAACTAAAACCAATGGGACTAGGTCCTTTTGCTCCCTTCGACCTGGTCATAATATTATATTTTTTTTTATAGTACTATTATAATGTAATAAATATGTCTAATAATACATGTATTAGGCTTTTGTATGGATATGTAGTATTTATGGTCTAAATGTATTTCTGTGTAGTCGTGGTTACGTGTCTTGTTGTGTGTTAAGTTGTGCTTTGTTTGCGGTATTTCTTGGATAAGTATCGCAGGCTGTTTAGCTAATTGGTGTACCTGTATTTATTTCTACGTCTTAATATTTTAGTGTGGGGAGGTCTCGATAAGGTCTCCACACTTTTTCTGCACACTTCGATATGGTTCATATAGGCGAACTTATATTCTTTTGTTCGATCTCGATAGTTAGACTTTACACTAATATTGGTAATTATTTTAGGTTAGAAAACAACTTTTATATTTATTTCTATTAGTATCATAAATGATATATACATTGTGAAAACAGAATATAAGTATGATAATTATTAACATATAATACTTCTCCCTAAAAATAAACCAGACGACAATGAAATATTGGTGTGGTATCGAAATGTTATTATTTTTATGTTCGAGCGGACGTCAGAGGAGTACACTCTCACAATAAAACAAATAATTAATATAAGGCATATTTTATATGGAAGTTTTGACCACAAATATGACAATATAAAAGTCACCAAACCCTGTCCAATATATCTTAAATTAAGTATTCAAGGACAAACAATAGGACAGACCATGTACCTCAAATTAGCTACTTCAGTATTTACTGTTAAAAATAGTTTATTGTGAATAGAAATCTTTATTTATGATATTTTATAAATCAACAGGATATATAACTTATATTAATATAAATAAGCTAGACTAGGAGTATGAATTATAAACAGATAATAAAATAGACGATGACTCACTTCTGTAGATAATACTTTTTCTGCGTGATAGCTTGGTGAGAGTTATAAAAGGTATTAATCTAGCGAGTTATGCTCCGGATAGAGAGGGTTTAGTACGCTCATCGGTTCTGTGAGAGGAAGAGGTGATTATCGCGCAAGTTTGCAAGAGTGATCAAGCAGTGATTATTTTTTATTTACAATTTTCTTTCTAATTTTAAAAATTTCTAAAATTTTTACTGAAATTGTTCCTTACTTATTATATGAAGATTTGTTTTTGTGTGATGAATCTTTCGGAAAAGAAAATCATTTTAAGTGAAAAAATTTTTAGAATCTTATATGCAAGTCTTAGCATAATTATTCATGAGATGGTAAGGTAGTAAGGGTAATCAGCTTTATGAGAATATAATATTAGCCTATATTATACTATATTCAATAATTTATTATCTAGTAAGATTTGATGGAAACAAGCATTACAGTCAAATCTATTTTCGGATATTGTGGATCGAGTTACCAAGGCGTCCAGTGATTTTTATATCGAGCGGCCTACGTTTGTTAAGCGCCCCATGAGGAACATGATATGAAAGTGATTATAGTACTCCGTATAGGGACAATATTAATATTATATTATAATAAGCTGCTCGGGGTACATGTAATTTCATTATACTCATGTACCTAGTAACGATTTATGTACATATAGTGAAATTTCTCCCATTAAACATAGCATAGAATTATGCTTAACTTATTATCCAAATAAAAAAGGTTGGATGGATATTTTATCTTGTGTTATTAATCCGTTATTTTAATTTATTATATATTTTAGTGATAACAATTGATAGTAATAGCAATGTTAATAGTAATAGTATAATAAAAATTATAATCAATTAGGTACATGTATTATATTTGACCCTTTTGAAGTAATCTTGATGCTATTTCTTTTATGATTTATGACTTATATAATGTTTATTTCATTTATATAATTTAGTTTGCAGACGATACTGGACTAGTCTTTGAGTGCTCATATTATGATGGATGTGGGTGATTTAAGTTTTATATAGATTGTTGAGATTCTTAGATTATACCCTACTTAAATTTTATGGTAAGGAGTTGTGATTCTTTAACAAAATGTTTGGTTTGAATAATGGTGGACTATAATTATGAGAGATAACTGATAGGTAATGTTAGTGATATAGATTAGATAGTTCATCTTGGAACGAGAACTGGACTATGATAGTCTGTTGAGTTTTTAATCGAGGCTATTAAATATTGTGTGAGATTGGTTTGTGTGAGATATCTAGCAACACGAAACTTTGTGTGTTTGTGAGACGGTAAGAAGAGATCTAGTTGGAAGTACGTGATTATTGAGTGTCCTGAAAAGTGTAAGACGTGAATGTGATGTGTGAAATGAGGTCTAGAATACAGAGTACATGAGATAGGTGATATTGAATTTAGGGTAGTAGTTATGCGCAGTTATAGTTGTTCGATACACTGTCGACAGAGGGGGATGAACCCAGTATACTCATGGTGGGGACAAACCCAATTTTTTGCTCATTAGGGGAGTGGCCTGTTCTGTAGGGAAAGCGAAACTCGCGCTCGGTCACCTCTTGAAGCGCTAGTGGAGGTGAAATTTTTCTTGTGATTGCTCGTGTAGTACGTGCTTATCAAATTTATGATACGATGAGTGATGTCTCTCGATATATAAGACATAGGGCTTTGCTTTTTCGACATTTACTTGCGTATTTTATATTCCTCTTAGTCATTTTGTGATCTCTTCCTCGTGCTTGTAAGAGAGCTTATAACTTTATATTACTTGATCTAAAAATAATTTTGTGTGCGAATAACATAATGTCCGAATCCAGAATTAATACAGATAATGAAAAATAGTATATATAGATATTAGAATAATATATATTTATAATTATATATAAATATAATATACTATTTAATATCATATATTATATATATTATATATATATATATATATTATTATAATATAATATTAATAATATATATTAAATTATATATATATATATATATAACCTATATATACTATTACTATTAATATAGTATATAATATTTAATTATATTTTATATATTTTATATTAATTATATTAAGTAGTATATATATATATTAACTTACTCTATAATTTATAATTAACGTTACCTTCTGTGAGATGATAAGTTGCATCGAACTGCTTTTTTCTCAAA
>JABUQX010035280.1:0-2500 GCA_015478945.1 Trachelipus rathkii
GAGAACCGGAGGACTTTCCTATCGCAGTGAGGCGCGAGCGAGGAGGAATGAAAACCGCGGAAGAGATTGGAGAGACACAGTGTGCAGGATTCATTAAGAGACGCCGGATGCCTATGCAATGGATGAGCTGATGGCTGATGGGATCGTGATGGATAGCACAATGAAGCGATTGTTGGCCCCACTGACAGGCTCGTGAGCCTTCTGGGAGAGGATGTAAGATGTAAGATGTAATATGTAAGAGTAAGATATATATATATATATATTTATATATATATATAATATATAATATATATATATATATATATATAATATTAATAATATATATATATATATATATATAATATATAATATATATTATATATATATTATATATATATATAAAATATGTTATTTATTAATTTTTTTATTTATTTTTTTATCATTTATTTTTTTTAATTAGTTATTTATTATTTACTTTTATATTTCGAAAAAAATGCTTTTTTTCTGGGTGGAAAGGGTAGAGCGACCCTTTTACCGTGGAATTTTATTCAAAATTTCCCACGGGCCGTTAAAAGCTACTCGTCACTAACTTATATATTATATAAATATATTATATATATATATATAATATATATATATTATACTAAATATTATATATATATATATAATATAATATATATATAATGTATATATTTTCATATATATATATATAATCTATATATATATAATTATAATATAATTATATTATATATATATATATATTTATATTTATATAGATATATATATATATTATATATATATAATATACTATATATATATTATAAAAAAATATATATATATATATATATATATATATATATATATATATATATATATATATATATAATATATATATATATATATATATATATATATATATATATATATGTGATGTGTGTGTGTGTGTGTGTGCATGTGTGCGTGTGTGTATTTATGTGTATGTATGTCTTTGTATGTGTGTATGTGTGTGCGAAATCAGTCTAAAATATAAGTATTAAATAAATGCATGCTTTGCTTTAAATTGAGTGAACTCAGTTTTGGCAATGAGTCCACACTCTCTGACTGTTCTTGAAGACTTAATTAAAGTTGTTGAAACTTTAATAATTTCTCATTAAACAAATGCCTCAACTATGATTAATAATCTAAAATTATATATTTCAAATTTATAATTAAATATATTTTTTCTCATGTTAGTTAATTAATTAAATAATTATATAAATAAATAAAAATTAAATATAATATTTATTATAATTTTAATTAAATTTGACAGTACATTTTTTGTTAAAGATTATTTAAATTTCACATAAATTTATATTTACCTTTTAATTATTATTATTATTAATATTTTTATTATTACTTTTATTTATTTATTTTTGTTTATTAATTAATTCAATTTTTCTTTTGCCTTGATTTCGTTTTCAGGTATTGTAAATTTCACCTTCAACTTTACTTTAAACATTGTCCTCAACAGCACCAGAAATATTCGTCTATCAAAGAGTTTTATTATCGCCCTTTACAGATATACAAACAACGATTATAAATGAAAGATATAAATGTATGTCAAGGCTTCATTGTACATATCAAAGTTTCAAGAAACATTTTCTATTGCAAGCCAAATATGTTTGTTACTACGGATTCAAGAATTTTAACGTTTTACTCTCATGATATTAAAAGTTACGTTAGTTCCAAGGATTCATTTTTCTCTGAAATAACTAATATGGGAGATTTCAGTCTTCACCCCCTCCCCCTGACAATGATTTTACTTTAGTTTTCAAGATACAGCTTGTAAACTCTCGCAATTCATATCAGTTTTCTTTAAAACGTTGATCAGCTGGTGCAGATTATTACCCCCATTCCTGATGTTCTTGATAAAGAACTTTACAGACATTTTCAATTTAAATCTTTTACTTATATTGTTAAATTCTTTCTGCCTCTGGCTTCTTCCGATCACTTTGCTATCTCTGAATCTTATTCTGTCTCTCCGTGTCTTCGCAATAACGACCATAACCTTTACTGATTTATGATAACTAACTGGTTAGACATGGAGTTGTACTTCTATGACTTTCTTTGGAATAATTACGCCTTCGGAGAGAGGGGTCTGTCGGTGAGTGCATAATGATTTTCTTTGGCACGGATGTCTACATTTTTTCTCTTTTCTTGTCTTTCAACTTCCCCTCATAACCTTGGTTTAACTCTGTTGTTCGCGTACTATTTTTCGCAGTTTCAATGCCACAGAGAGAGTGAGAGAGAAGATAGAGAGAGAGGAGAGAAGAGAGAGAGAGAGAGAGAGAGAGAGAGAAGAGAACAGAGAGAGAGAGAGGAGAGTAGAGAGAGAAACTGCCTCAGGAATTATTGTCGTCTTCAAACTCTAGAATCTCATGCTACTTTTATAGCATCGCTAAATAGTACAAAATCAATTCTCCGCTAGCACTAGAAACTCATCTTCCGGAGAAAGCGCAATTAATCTTGGATTCAACTTCCT
>JABUQX010035280.1:5000-7500 GCA_015478945.1 Trachelipus rathkii
CGGATTCTGTTGAAACGTACAATCGAAGCAGTCTGTTAGCTTTAGTTAGCCACCTTGCATGGCTTAAGGCACCCGGCTGTGCAGTTTTCAAATACCGCATATTATTATGATCTGCATTTTGTACCCCTTGCTGAATTAATAAACAGATTTTTAGTAAATACAGCTGGTCAGAACTTAGATCTTTCGTAACTGTTTCAGGAACATCAACTACAGAGCCTGGAATTGGTTGAAAATTAATGATGGGTTTGGTCTGAGGATCAAATGAGAGCAGTTTGGTTATAGGTCCTTCATGTGACGATGGGCCAGTTGTCTTCCCATCAACAACACTAAATAACTTCCTGAGTGGCAGTTCATTAAAATGCAACATGCATATGAGCCATTGAAGTGGTCTTTTAAGATGTAACTCCAACAGTGTGATTATTCCATTCTTGTTACCCGTATTCACAGGAGTTCCATCGCAAATCACTGCTCTTAAAGTCTCTGTAGATCTTGTTCGTTCAATAATACCCAGAATTTCATTAAATACATCTCGAGATCTTCCTGAGTTAGGACTAACGTGATCGATGTAACATGCATCTGGAAATGACACTAGCACGTAATGTTCTTCTCTAACTTTTCTACGCACACCTCCAGTATCGACAAGTGTTTCATCTATTTTTCCATCGAAACCAATGCAGACCATACCTCTGTGTTGCAGCAAATGCTCCTCTGACTGTTTGTCTCTCCAGTATTTTCTTTGGCGTTGTAACTTACTTGGATCAACAACGTTTTTTGGTGACAGAAGTCCGAGGTCCTTGAGGGCAGCATTAACTATGAGACATGCATCTCTATTGCTCACATTTGTCCTCTCTAATGCTTTACACAACTCAGGATACTGGTTTCTATTTTGAGGGTGACATTCTTCCATTTCTTCTGATTCTAAGGAAAATGATTCTTCTAGCACATCACTCTCACTGCCTGATAATTCAACTGAACTTACACATTTTTGCGTATCTTTGTGTCTCATCTTACTTTCAAATGTCAACCGTTTCCTTTTCCTTTCCTGAAGTTTCATGTTTTTCTCTGTTCTTTCCTTGTCCACCTTTCCTATTATCATGCGTCTTGAAGTGTTTTGATCAAGCCAAAATTGCCATTCCAATACAGGGATTTTCTTTTCATTGGGACATTGACATTGATTACGTTCAACTATACCATTATGAACACACTTGCACGCGCTAATGTCGAAGAGACGAGAAAATGATTTTATTTTATCTTGATATGTTAGAGAAGATTGTTTATTTCTTGAATATTTCATCAAATCATTGACATTCACTATTAGTCTCTTCACTTTCACTATAACACTTTCAAATTCTATTGTTGGAATGCCTGCTTTATTGTATATGCCTTTAACTTCTGTTGCCACTAACTTTGCTAGATGAGTAACACTGGCATCTTTGTTGACTACTTGATGGAACTTGTAGGCTCTAAAAACATCCTCAGCCAGTGGTAGCTGATTTTCGACAAGTGGTTGTGGATAACCGAATATTGCATGCCTGTCTTTATGCCTTGTTGCACATGCCATGATACGTCTTGCAATAATAGTAATAAACACTGCACCCACAGGACTTATCTCAAACGTCGAATAGTCTGGATCTGAAATGAGACAGAAATAGCTCTCAATTAGTATTAAAACCAAATTTTGAAGAACAAAGCATATAAATTCATAACTTAAAAATAGTAAAAAACGATGTCAAAACCCTTTTAAAAAAACTAAAGTTGGCCCCCTAGACATTGAGTAGACGTTCAAATGATTTTATTTTATCTTGATATGTTAGAGAAGATTGTTTATTTCTTGAATATTTCATCAAATCATTGACATTCACTATTAGTCTCTTCACTTTCACTATAACACTTTCAAATTCTATTGTTGGAATGCCTGTTGCCACTAACTTTGCTAGATGAGTAACACTGGCATCTTTGTTGACTACTTGATGGAACTTGTAGGCTCTAAAAACATCCTCAGCCAGTGGTAGCTGATTTTCGACAAGTGGTTGTGGATAACCGAATATTGCATGCCTGTCTTTATGCCTTGTTGCACATGCCATGATACGTCTTGCAATAATAGTAATAAACACTGCACCCACAGGACTTATCTCAAACGTCGAATAGTCTGGATCTGAAATGAGACAGAAATAGCTCTCAATTAGTATTAAAACCAAATTTTGAAGAACAAAGCATATAAAATTCATAACTTAAAAATAGTAAAAAACGATGTCAAAACCCTTTTAAAAAAACTAAAGTTGGGCCCCCTAGACATTGAGTAAATGCAAAATGATTTTTTGTCCCACTACAGGGAAGCCAAGGAGCACCAATTTGACCATGTTTGGTTATCCCACCAAAAATTCAACCCAGCCTTAATATATATATATATATATATTAATATATATCCTATATATATATATATATATATATATAATATATATATATATATATAAATAATATATATATATTATATATATAT
>JABUQX010035280.1:17500-21569 GCA_015478945.1 Trachelipus rathkii
AGTGAGGTTGGTGACACCAAATGCCCAAGGTATCGTCAAGTTTTTTTTGCACGGTATTCTTTTTTTAATTAAATTTGACAATTTTTTTTCTTTATTTCAGTTTCCATTTTGTTGAACATCAACTCTCTTCGTATATTCGTACTTCACTTCTTATTTTTAATTGAAATCTCCATTTCTGATTCAAACCCCCATTAGGTATCCTTTTACTATTTCTATCCTTAATTTTATCCCAAAAGCTGTTGTGAGTGTTGCTCGTTCTTGTGTTCCAAATTTGGACTCAAAACTTTATGTTTGATGAATTATAAGCTCATTTAATCCTTAATTTATTTATTTTCCCTTTAAACTTTACTAAACTTAGTAATCTATTTCCACTCTACCTATCTACTTCGACTTTTCCTCCATACTTCAAATTTACATTCATTAAGCCTGTGACGAAAGAAAGGGATCTCCCCCTTTCAACACTAAAATTGTTACTCAATTGTTTCAACTTTGGTTTAACAAAGCTTTCGAATCTAACCTTAATGTTAAGATTTGCAAAAATTTAAATTATGTTTTTTTTTTTTTCAATAAGAAGCTCTAAATTGACGATTACTCGTCTGACTTTTGGGTCTTTCTGCCTCTCTGATTATCGTGATCTTTTAATGCTTCAGTGCCGGGACCAAGCTGAATCTTTGCGGTACAACTTAACTGCCTTCATCTTCGATATCCTGTATATTTTTTCATTTTTTATAGTTAACTTACATTAGTAGATGAGCTGAGGGTAAGGGCACTGCAACATCTCGTTTGTGTTTTTAATTGTTGACAGAAAGCCAAAAATGGATTGGTATGCTTCAAATTTTCAGTGTTTTCCACTATTTTCTGGATATAATATTCGATGAACCTAAAACCTCTTCTAAAACACCAAAGTAAAACCTTTCTCTTAAGAGTTTATTTCACGGTAATTCTTCCTTTCTTCCCTGATGCTTTCGTTGGGTTTGGGTTTACGTTAAGATTAGCACAATGTATTTAAAGACGATAGGTGAGAAGAAGAGAGATAGAGAGAGAGATGAGAGAGAGCAGAGAGAGAGAGAGAGAGAGAGAGATGAGAGAGAGAGAGAGAGAGAGAGAGAGGAGAGGAGAGGAAACGGCGTTAAAAATTAACAAGCTAATTAATTCATATAATTGTACGACATATGGCTACCTAAGTGATAACACGTAGGAATTAAATACGAATATGAGGAACATCACAAAAAATTATTGAAATTTTCCTGTAAAATAAATAAAAGAACAAAAGGTTGCTTAATTTGGCTAAAGTATATTTTCTAGTGGTCATAATAAACTTAAGGGAACGAACAAAGATAATTATCTCTGCAGAAGAAAGAAATTTTGGATGAATTGGGCAGGAGCTTTTTAAAAGGTGTGTGTGCTAAACACTGAACAGAACTGAAGATGCTTTTGATAGATGATGAACCTTTATAAATATACAAAAGAGCTATAAGTTATGAAAAGTCCCGCCTTGTCGCTGCACAGCTGTGTCGGTTAAGACGCGGCCGAATGGACGGAAAGGTAATAAGAACGATTATGTTGTCTTTAAAAAAGTTTCATCCGCAAATGAATTAAGTTTAGGTAGAAAGTTGGAAATAGTAATATATAGAGGCAAGAATGAATTATTATATATATATATATAATATATCATAATATTATATATATATATATATATATATATTATTATAATATATATAGTATATATATACTATATATATATATATACTATATAAGTGTTAAGTTATATTCTTGCCTGCAAGCCATAATTCACAACTTATGAGTCCACATTTTTCATTATGTACGATTTTTGGAAAGACTATTTATCTAATGATTTCGCTCCATTTTTTATATCATCATAAAAAGAAGATTTTATTTTAGCAATTGGTGATAGATAAAATTATTAAATATATGTAATATGTTAGGTTTGTAATTAATTTTAGACTTGATCAAGTTAAGGAATGATTATTTCACTCTCCTTCGCTTAATGTACTATATTAAGATACCTGCATAGTATTAAAGGCCAAGAGATATTATTATAAAATGGCTTTTTGCTTTGTACTTTTTTTCTTAAACTTGTGATTGGGATATCTTTAAATATTATTTACGAGTAAAACTCCAGCTTTTATCTTGATTAATTTGCAAACCTGCACAGCTTCCAGAATCATTAGATAATTCTCATTGAAGCTTGGACCTAATATTCAGCAAGTTATAAAGGATTTGATAAGTTTAACCCCTAGACAACAGAAAGTATTTATTGGAACTGAACCCGCGTGTCCTCATTGATAAAATATCGCGACACGTTTTTGGGTGGCCTTGTCCGAGAAGGAATATAGCTTGACATTATTTCTTCATCACACTTGCTGAATTTAGATACTCACCTCTCTTTTATTCTTCACGGTCTCTCTCCATTTTGTCGACATTAATAATGGACTACCAATCCTGGTGCCAGATGGCTACGAAGTAAGTCCTAAAAAGGCAAGAGTCTCTCGAATTCATCAAAGAAAGGGAGAAAGCTTACAAAGAAGAGAAGGTTGCTGAAGCAGAAAGGAAGAAAGAGGAAGCAGAAAGAGCTGAAAGAAATGCTCAACTCAAGAAAGAGGAAGCTGAAAGGAATGCTCAACTCAAGAAAGAGGAAGCTGAAAGGAATGCTCAACTTAAGAGAGAGGAAGCTCAACTCAAGAAAGAAGAAGACGATAGGAAAGCTGCATTATTAAATAAACAAATTGAAGAAGCCGAACGCACACGGAACTTCGAATTAGAACGAATACGACTGTCCAATCAGTCTCAATCGTCCGTCCATTTAAGCAATGTATCCTCATCGACAATGTTAAGGTAAAGCCGAATTATGGCCAGTTCGTCGAATCAAGGGACGAAATGGACGCGTACATTCAACGTTTTGAGAGCTATGCGACATCTTCAAATTGGGATCGCAGTTTATGGCCTCTCTATTTAAGTGCGCTTCTAACTGGACGTGCTTTGTCAGTCTATAGCAAGTTGCCTCCCAACTTAGCTAATGATTTTTCTAGCTTAAAGGAAGCCCTCCTTATTCAATTTAATATGACCGAAGATGGTTATAGGGCTAAGTTTAAGGAAGCCAAGCCCAAAACAGATGAGGGCCCATTACAATTACTGAATCGGATTAAATCGTATTTGTCAAGGTGGTGTGAACTCTCAAGTTTCAACCAAGATTTTCAAGGTTTAACCGATCTTATGGTGGTTGATCAATTTCTCACCTGTTGCCCAAAAGACTTAGCTGTTCATCTAAGAGAGGTAGGACTCTCTAGTTTAAACGACATCGCTTCTCGCGCGGCGTGCAGATAGATTTCTTCAAGCAAGGGGTAAGAACCTTTGTACCAAAAGGGAAGAACTTGAAACCCTTATGTGACACCGTGAACAATAACGAGGAAGCTACAAAGTCATAACACTGCTACACCAACACACCAAAGTCTTGGAATAGTGCCAAACAGAAAGCGGGCAACATTCAGCGTTTGTTATTTCTAGCCGCCAAAATTAGAAACAACACATTTCCACGTAATCGGCATTATTATTATAATAAGTTTAACCGCGATAACAAGACAGCGGAGAGAAGATGGCAAGCCCCAAGGAAAGAAATACACAATGCTGCCGTTACAATTGATAATCCTATTAACAAAGGGGATTTTGCAGCGGCATGTCAAATTGTGGAAGACGATGAGTGTGTTGACGTGAGTAAAATGGCAAAGGACGGCATGTTGCACGTCAATGGAAAATTAATCCCCGTTATATCCATGTCATGTCAGGATGATTCAAACGTCAGACATTCCCTCATGCCTGTTACGAACGGTTCTATAAATGGCATTGACGTATCAGTACTTCGTGATACAGGGTGTAGTGGCGTAATTGCGAGAAAGAAGTTTGTGAAAAACCATCAATTCACAGGCAAGATTAGAAAAATGCTTCTAATTGATAACACCCTTAGGACAGCCCCTGAAGCAAGAATTTGGATTCGCACTCCGTTCTATACGGGGTACGTCGAAGCTTTATATCTGAACGATGCGTTGTATGA
>JABUQX010035281.1:0-2500 GCA_015478945.1 Trachelipus rathkii
ATTCCCAAAAAAGGTCAAAGCCCCCAAAAAAGTTTAAGCGTAAAAAATTCAGGTTGCCCAAAAAGGTCAAGGCCAAAAAGGTCGCTGTCAAAAAAAGGTCAAGGGCAGGTAAAAATTGGGTATATATATATATACACAAACGGTGTGCAAAATGACCCCCCTACTACTAACGTTATTAATATTAATATTAATATAATTATTAATATTAATATTAATATTAATATTAATATTAATATTAATATTAATATAATAATATTATTAATATTTAAATATTAATATAATAATTAATATAATATAATATTAATATTAAATATTATTAATTATATATAATATAATATTATAATAATATTAATATTAATAATTTAATATTAATATTAATATCAATATTAATAAAATATTAACATTAATAAAAATAAATTAATATTAATATTAATTATTAATATTAATATTAATATTAATATTATTATTAATATTAATATTAATATTAATATTAATATTAATATTAATATTATTAATATTAATATTAATATTAATATTAATATTAATATTAATATTAATATTAATATTATTAATAATTAATATATATTAAATTTATTATTAATAATACAATTAATTATTAATTATTAATATTAATAGTAATATTTAATATAGATTCCTACTCCAATTTCTGTTTTTTTAAATCTTAAGATAATTGTAGTAATCTCGAATATTAAAATTAAATTAAATTATATTAATATTAATATAATATTAATATTAATATTAATATTAATATTAATATTAATGTAATATTTAATATTGTAATGTTTTTTTTATATAACAAAAACGTTATAAAAAAATTAATAAGAATTATTTCAAAAATATGAATCTTAATAATTATGCAAAGCACAACAATACCAATAATACTAAAACAATAATTTATTAATATTTTAATAATAATAATAATACTAATAATAATAATTAATAATAATAATAATAATTAATAATTAATAATAATAATAATAATAATAATAATAATTAATAATAATAATAATAATAATAATTAATTAATAATAATAATATTTATAATAATCATAATAATAATATAATAATAAGAATTCATAATGAAATTAAATATTATTTAATTAAAAATATCTTTAATAATAATAATAATAATAATAATAATAATAATAATAATAATAATAATAATAATAATAATAATAATAATAATAATAATAATAATAATAATAATAATAAACAATAATAATAACGATGAAAATAATAATAATAATAATAAAACAATAATAAATAATAAGAAAAATAAAGCATGAGTTGGAAAGTTATGGTAATAATAAAAATAATAATAATAATAATCAAATAAAAATAACAATATAACAATATCAAATAAATAATAATAATAAAAAAAATAATAATAAATAATAATAATAATAATAATAATAATAATAATAATAATAATAATAATAATAATAATAATAATAATAATAATAAATTAATAATAATAATAATAATAATAATAATAATAATAATAATAATAATAATAATAATAATAATAATAATAATTATAATAATAATAATAATAATAACGAATGAAGTCAAAATCACCCACTAAAAACATTAAAAACACTAAAGAATATATAGAGTTATATTACCTTGAGACGTTGCAGAGGAACAGTAATGTGAGAAATGCTAAAAAATTTCAGACTGAAGTTACAATTGAGGGGCGGAGTTAAAAAATTTAGTTGGTAGATAAAGTAAGTTTTGGAACGATGGATGCACGAATATTCTAGAATTTCTGAGAGATTGATAATTGACGAAACAGAACATTATACAGTAAATAATTGAGTGGCAGATTCATTACTGTTTAGGGGCGGTTTATATTTATTGATGTATAAGGATTCAAGAATTAGAAGAGACTGTGTCAGGGGCAGAGGAAAGTAACTCAAATTGTTTAAATTTCAAAGGAGATGAGCATTCATCAGAATTAGTTCTAATTGGAGAAGATTCTTTTGTAGACAGAGGGCATAAGGTTCTGTGGCTAATTCCCATGTGGGCACATGCTCGGGAACGGAGAAGTCTGGTGGTGGATCCTATATAGGAGCCTCGCTCACAGCGAGGACAGGTATACTTATAGACGACTCCGGACTCAAACAGTGCAGGGAAACGGTCTTTGTATTTGAAAAATGAGCCAATTTTTAAAGAGTTAGTCAGAATAATATTGAAGCGTATATGAGGGAACGAGTGATTAAGAGAGGCCTCCAGTTCCTTTTTGAGTGCGACAGAGGTATGGCCAACAAAAGGAAATGAAAAGTATGTCTTTTTTTAAGACAGTGTGGGTTGGTAGTTTGGGTTGATAAATATTTTGGAGAAACCTTCTAATGAGTTTAAAAATCAAGTCCAAGGGGTAGTTGTTAACAAAGTATTTGTTAAGAAACTCAAATTCTTTATGTAGAGATATATAATCTGAGCTTATTTTATAAGCTCTGTTGATAAGGGTATGGGCAGC
>JABUQX010035281.1:15000-30000 GCA_015478945.1 Trachelipus rathkii
GGCGGGGAGGGGGATATCGGATCACTATTTGGTGGTTGCGAGGATAAGGGGGGAGGAGAGGTGACGATTAAGGAAAGGGGAGAAAAGAGGAGAGTGGAGGTGATAAAGGTGGAAAATTGAGGAGAGACAGTGTGTGGAAGAGGAGTTTAGAGAGGTATGGAGGACAAAGGGAGAGAGAAGCGGAGAGGACTGGAATGGGAGGTGGAGGGGGAGGACGAGATTTAAGGAGGCAGTATGAAGAGGGGGCTAAAAGGTATGTGGAGGTGCTGGTGGGTGCAAGTAGAAGGAAAGGAAGTGAATGGTGGAGGGAGGAGGTGAAGGAGGTGGTGAAAAGGAAAAAGGAAGCTATGTGAAATGGTTGGGAAGTAGGAGAGAGGAAAGCTGGGAGGAATATAGATGGGTTAGAGTGGAAGCAAAGGGCGGTGGAGAGGACGAAGAGAAGAGCAAAAGATGAGTGGTGTAGAAGTGACGGAAAATTTTGAATCAGGAAGTAAGATGTTTTGAGAAAGAAGTAAATAAAAAAAAGGAAGAAGAAGGAGGGGCTGGGGAGAGGATTAAGGGAGGAGATGGGGAGTGATGGGAGGAGAGGATAGGTGAGAAGAGGTGGGGGAGTATTTTAGTGGACTATTGAATGAGGTGGGGGGGGGGAGGAAGATTTGCATGAGGTGGGGATGGGGAATGTATTGGGGAGGGAGGGAGAAGATGAAATACAAATGGAGGAAATTATTAGGGCCTTGAGTAAAGGAAAAAAAGGGAAGTCCGCAGGTCTGGATGGTGTGAGAATGGAAATGTTACAGAAGGGTGGTATAGGGGTGGAGGAGTGGTTATAGATTATATAATATATGTTGGAGGAGTGGTGTGGTACCGCAGGATTGGGAGGATGGTTGTTTGGTTCCCCTGTATAAGGGGAAAGGGGATAGGATGGAATGTGGGAATTATAGATATATGTCTTTTAAGTGTGGTAGGGAAAGTGTATGGTAGAATACTGATTGAGAGAGTGAGAGGGTTTACGGAAGGAAGAATGGGGGAAGAACAAGGAGGATTTAGGGAGGGAAGAGGGTGTGTGGATCAAGTGTTTACTACACTAAAGATGCTTGTGGAGAAAGGTATTAGAGAGGAAAGGGAAAGTGTATGGGTGTTTTTAGATTTAGAGAAAGCACAGATAGAGTGAAAAGAGTGTGAATTGTGGAGGGTGTTGAGGAAAATATGGGGGTAAATTACAAAGGTATCAGGCATTTTATGTAGCTAGTAGAATGTGTGTAGAGTGTTAGAGGGGAGAGTGAGATGTTTGGGGTAAAGAGAGGGCAGGGGGGTGTAATGTCGCCGTGGCTATTCAAATTTGTTTATGGAGAGTGTTTGCAGAGGAATGGTGAGGGAGGGGAGGGGGTGGAATTGACAAATGGGGATGATAGAAGGGAAGTGAACATGATACTGTTTGCGGATGATACTGTCCTAGTGGCGAAGAGCGCGGAAGGGTTGAGGTATTTGGTGAGGGAGTTTGAGAGAATGTGCGGACAAAAGGGGCTTAAAATAAATCCTGGTAAGAGTAAAGTGTTAGTGTTTGAGGAGGAGGAAAGTGAGGAGGGGGAGGGGTTAGAGGTTCGAGTGGGGGGTGTAGTTCTGGAAGAAGTAAAGATTTTTAGATATTTAGGGATGATTTGGGTAAGGGGGGAGGGATGAAGGAGGAGATAGAACATAGAGTAGGAGAAGGAATGAGAGTGTTGAGTGGTCTGAGAGAAGTATGGAAAGGGGGGGATTTGTCACAGAAAGTTAAGATAAGTATGTTTGAAAAAATTTGTGTACCAGCGGTGTTGTATGGGTGTGAAACGTGGGGGTTGAATGCCAGGTCCAGGAAGAAGTTGGAAGTATTTGAGATGAAGGGGTTGAGAGCAGTTTGTGGGGTTAGTAGAAGGGAGAGGATTAGGAATAGGGTGGTGAGGGAGAGATGTGATTGGAGGAATGGGCTGGTGGGAAGAGCGGAGAAGGGAATGTTAAGATGGTATGGGCATCTGGTGAGAATGGAGGAACAGAGAGTGGTTAGGAGAGTTTGGGGGGATAGGAAGGAGAGGAAGGGGGAGACCAAGGAGGTGGATGGATGGAATAAACAGACAGTTTGAGAGGGAGGATGAGAGGGAGGCAAGATGGTGAAAGGCGAGGGATAGAGTGGGGGTGGAGGAGGTGGTGGGGGCTGAGATGAGGGGTGTAGGTGGGAGAGGCTGTACGTACCACTACCCAATAATAATAGTAATAGTACATAATAACAATAATAATAATAATAATAATAATAATAATATATATATATATATATAATATATATATATATATATATATATTATTATTATATTATATATTATATATATTATATTATATTATTATATATATATATATTATTATATTATTATTACATATATATTATATATATATATATATATATATTATTTATATTATTATTATATATATATATATATATATATATTATTAGTTATTATTATTATTATGAATATAGATATATATATATATATATAATAAATAATAATAATAATATATATATATATATATATATATATATATATATATATGAGAGTAAGCAAAGTCTGACATAACCTCTTCAGTTTTTATGCTAATATTTCGATGTATGTAGAGGATGGCAAGTTCGGTAAGTCTTTCATTTAAAATAGTATTTCTCAAGTAGGTTTTTAGAAGCCTTAATGTTGAAGATCTCTTTCTACTGAAGCAGTAGACACTGGTGAAGTTGCAAGTATGTGCAACAATATGTAAAAATTTGGAAATTGTAACTGCAACAAGAATTTGTCCGTCTATTGCTGTTTTTGGATGATTTGAGCTGTGACGCCATTTAACCTTCAATAAATCCCATTCTGCTTTTACTAAATCTTCAATTGGGTTTTCGAGCTCTTCCTTGTAAAATGTTACAAGATCTTTAATCTTCTCATAATGCACATTACACCTGTTCGGTGTGGCAAATTCCAATGAAGGTATAATTTCTTTATGGTTTAAAAACCTCTCTCATAATTCTTATATTAAAATCATCCAAAAATGGTATAAAATGTGGGTCAGAAGTAGGAATGTTGGGTGTGTATTTTTGGAATTTGTTAATTCTTGGTTTTGTTAATTCTTGGTACAGCAATTTCAATACCCAGCTCAGAATCAGATGCGCTTATACATTTTTTCAAAAATCTGCTGAAATTCTAATGTCGCATTTTCTCTGGGCATTAAATCTAGCTAAACTGATTTTCATTCACCAAATCAATAACGTGTGTCTGCAATCGTTTAGAAAGATAAGGAAACCAGAAAAGATGCACTATAAATATTACTTAGAATTAAGGATTCCTTTTTTGACTTATCTCCAACTTCATATTTTATTTGTTCTAAAGCTGTTATTATCGGGTTTATCATCTCTTTGAATAATTATAAAACCGATTTATGCTATTGGCACCAGCAAGTTTCGTAAATATTTTTTAATCTCTTCTTGCTACCCTTAGGAATAAGTTCTTCCATTTTTTCTTCAAGAACTTTTGTTCCTGCACTTGCAAGGAAAAATGTACAACATTCTGACATTACTCCAATTGCACTTCGAATATTCTGAACTTTGGAAGCGTCTATGAGGCATAAATTTAAGCAATGCGAAACGCAGTGAATATAAATAGCTTTGGGACATTTTTCCTTTATTACTCTCTGAACACCCCTGAGCTCGCCAATCATTGCTGTTGCACCGTCATACCCCTGTAATCTTAGATTATTCATATCCAAACCAAGTTCAGTTACTTTTTCTTCAATTAATTTTGCAAGACTTATTCTCGTCAAATCATTTATTGAGACGGAACATAAAAAATCTTCTTTGACGGTAAGAGTATTAATATCAACGTAAAGCATACACAACGAAAATTATTCCATCTGGGACATATGGGTCGTCTCATCGGCTAAGACAGCAAAAAATTTAATTTTATTTCTGTTTTGCACAATTTTAAGTTGAATGAGATGCCAAAGACTGAATTAGAAACATTTTAGATGTGGAACAAGGTGTACATGACATTTCTGGCACTAGTTTTTAAATGTTCTGAAAGAACATGATTTCCAGCATTAGCACGATATCTTAAATGACTCCGAAAGTTGCCATCGTTTCCCACAGATCAAGAGTGTTCGATTCGGCCTGAGTCATGATGTCTACATAACGATATATTTTGCTTACCACAGAATCGAATTGTTTCAACAATTGGAATTAGCCGCTTTTTACTGCCTTCAGCCTCCCGTTTCTTCTGACTGTCAATCTGTTTGTCGATGTTGTCGATTTTTCCTTGAACCTGCTTTTCTACAGCAAATCTCTTTTCTACCTATTCTTTGTGATATTTAGTTGCCTCGTATTTTTTTGAAAGATTCAATGGTTTTCTTTAAGTTTGAATACTGCATCGAGACAAAAACACTCAATTCCTGGTGTTTTCCTTTACCTTCTTTTGTTTTCAAAAACAATACACAATTTGAGCAAAAAACCCCAACGTTTTTATCAGAGTAAACTAACCACTTAAAATCATCATGACACTTTTTGTGAAAATATCTTTTCCGACCTTTGCCTTTAGCAGGAAATATATATTTTATATCTGGCCCAGAGATATCTTAATATTTCCACTTTTTCTTTATTGCTAAATACCGTACCTATGAAATTTCCTATATCGTTGGGATGAACAATCATTTTTGTATTCCTTGATTGAGCCTGACTTATAAACGCTTGTGGAGGAAAAACCACCGCTTACTTGAAAATTTTCAGCTGCTGTCTCAGTTACAGAAGTTCCAGGAGAAACTGATTCTTCGAGTTCGAGAACCTCACTCGTTGAATAACAGGAATCTTTATTACCATAGTGCTTACTTTTATTTGTGGAAAGGTCTCTAATATCTGTTCTTCTTTTCATATTTTTTTTATTTTTTAAGTTGAACAACAAAAAGAACAAAAAATGTTAAACGCAAAGTGCAAAACTATAAATATTCAATAGCAACTTGATTTTATAACCTTAAAACAATAGATCGATAGCTTTACACTGACACCACAATGTTATCTCATTCACTCAAATCAAAATTAACAAGCAGAAGACAAAAAGGCAACTGCCAGACAGACCTTTAAAAGATGGACACTATTCCCTTCAAATTTAGCAACATTGTACCTAATTTGGTACGACTGTTTTAATAAAATTTACAAAAAAAAATTTCCTATTTACGATTTGAATAATTTATCTCACATTTGTGCAACAATTTACAATTTTTTATATCCATGCAAGCAAACTCGATTTCAAAATAAAATCGGCAAAAATTCAGAAATCTGAAATAAAATATAATGTACCGGCATCTACATGGTAAGGCTTGACAAATTTGGGCACGTATCAGCTGTATCGAATTACCATGAGTTGCAAAAGCATGTACTTCAAATAGAATTTTTTTCCTTTTATTAAGCAGAAGGATTTAAAAAAAAAACACGTGGAGATATGTATATTGTAGTACGAAGTGAAACAACCGCCTTCAATGAAGTCTTTTTAAAAAACCAATACATAATTACATGACTTATCAACTATAGCTTTGGTGTGAAGCAACATTATTACATACAATAAATCTATATAATATTACACGCCCCTACGATTCCAAAATCATTTTTAATCCCCAAGCCTTCCGTTCATCAATTTATTCGGTAATTTCTTCTCCCCTTGTTCTCTATTAAATTCCTCCACCACTTCTTTTTCTTCTAATATCGACTCTACTGATGAATCTTCTTCTTCCACTATTTTTCTAATATCAAGAACATGTCGAGCCATTCCCTCTACATCTAGATTGTTACTTGAATTTATCTTCGCTACTTTTCCTTTTTTCCACCTTACCGTACAGTCATTATTTAAACCTGGTTTTATCCAAACCTCTTCTCCAACTTGAAAACCGCATTCCACCTTTATATCCTCCCCAAACTCCTTTTTATTTGGTCTGCGCCACTCGTATGAAAACAAACTTTTGTATGGAACTGACTCTCCTTTCAGCCCTACCTTTGGCGCTACATTATACCAAAATACTGCTTCAGCGGGTGAAACCTTTGTTTTTTCCGCTATCTTCTTTATCGTTCTATGAAATCTCTCCACAATTCCGCTTCCTTCTGCTCTATACGCTGCTCTAAATCTTATTTCTTTTCTATTTTTCACACAAAATCTTCAATTTTTCAAACCTAAAAACTGTTCCGTTGTCCATTAACAATTCGTTCATAGGTCCTCTTTCACTTACTAATTCTTCAATCTTCTTCACAATCTCTCCACCACTTTCATTACTCAATTCCTTCCAAATCCCAAATCTTCCCGGTCCACAATCAATGATAGATAGGTATGACTTTCCTCCATAATGCGTTATATCCAACGCCACTCTTTTTCCAATTATTTTCCACATTAACCTTCCTTCCTCATGTTTCGTAGGCGCAGGGTCAATAGACTGATAAATAATCTATACAAGTCCTCACGCACCTTTTCACATCCCTTCTCCTCACGCCAGAGTCCATCAAACTTGCAAGATATAATGTCCTTTCCACCCCTTGATGATGCCTCTCACGCTCTTCCTTAATTTCTTCCATTGTCATTCCACCCAAATTTGTTTCTTCAACATTTTTCCCTTTTTCAACATCCGTGTTAAAATATCTGCCTTATTCTTTCCAGATCTCAAAAATTTCACACTAAACTCGATGCCAGTTTCATTTATAATCTGCTTTAATATCCCCAATTTCTTTTAATTAATATCTCCGCCTGATTCCTTTGTCCTAATTCTCGACTCTTCCTTTAACGTTTTACGAATCCAATTCACCACCGTAGCAGAATCCATTCTTACCTCAATCGCATCTAATCCCCATTTTAATCCCAAATTCATTTATTTTAAGACGGCCTCCAATTCTGCTAAATTTATATGTTCTTTATCTTCCTTCTTTCTTATCCAAGCAGCATCCTCGACAACATATCCTCCAATTTCCAATACTGTCCCCAAAGCCAGGTTACTCGCGTCGCACCACACAATACCAATTTTTTCCTCCCTAACCCACCATCTCCCCTTCACCGGATCATCCTTCCATAACCTTTCAAACGTTTCAATGAGTAAGTTGTTTACCCCCACACTTACCTCTTTGACCCATGACATATCCTCCGTTTTTCTTTTAATATAACTCGTTGCCACTCTCAACCATCCCGCGACTGGGTAGTGTCTAACTAACTCACCACAAATCCCAAAAATCTCTCTTCTCGTTATTTTTTTTTAATTCTTTATTCAAACTTTTCTCTCTTCTAAAAATTAAACCTCCAGAATTTTCAGCTTCCAACATCAACTCAAGAGCCTTACCTCCCACAGCATCCTCCGGTGGCTTCGATTCCAAGCTGAATTTCAGCAAATGATCCGCCACCTCTTCGGCCGTAACACATCGTCTCATCAGACAAATTATGTCGCAAATAATTTCTTTTCCCCCTTCTTACATTCTCATCCTGACATAAAACTTCCTCAAGTATTCTGTTTATAATTCTTTGATGCAGAATTCAAAAGAAATCCAATTCTTGTTAAAAAAAAGAAGCTTTTACCATTGAATTTAACCACCTGAAATTTCAACAATTCTCTTTGTAACACGATATACATGCTATATATATAATTTTTTTTTCATTAATCAATCTCCCCTTGCATTTGTTTACAATCCTCCCATTTTATAGCATGTAAATCGCGCCGCCCACTCGAACCTTTCTTTTTTCGCTTATATATATATATATGATATTATAATATATATATATATATTTATATTATATATCTATATATAATATATATAATATAATTATATATATTATATATATATATATATATAATCTATATTATAATTGCAGATATTTTTTCTTTATTAAAGGTGTATGCAAAGATTGTTAAACAGAAACAAGAATTTATTTTTAATCAAGGAAAGCTTTAGCTTTATTTCAATGTAACGTATGTTATCTTTTACAACTTCGCATCTTTATTACTAGTTTCATTATTATTATTATTATTTATATTCAGTGAATAATTACTATTATTAGATAAATTTATATTTATTTTATAATTATTAATTTATATTTTTTTATTATTATTTAATTATTATTTTCTTTAATTTTGTGTGTAAATTCTTTACTATGAAAGGAAGTAGTAGTAATTAAATATATATTTATATATATTATAATCATTTAAGTATATGTATTATAAATAAAAATATATATTATATATATATAATTATAATATTATATATATATATATAATATATATATATTATGTATATATATATATATATATATATATATATATATATATATATATATATATATAATATATATATATATATTATATATATATATATATATATATATATCATAATATATATATAATATAATATATATATGATATAATATATATAATTTTAATGTTAAAAGTTATATATATATATATTTTAATTTTAAATAATGCAAGAGCGATTTTATTTATTTGTATGGTGAGGAAGCTTTAAATCTCAACACTTTTTGACTTTTTCCTTCTGACTGGTGAGGTGGTGTTTTTTATGGCGAATCCTTACTGATTTTATGTCAGAATGAAACTCTTCCCATTCTACTGTGAATATCTATCTTCCTTTCTTCTAATTTTAGGTCAATCTCGTATACATTTTTCTTCTTACTGTTTGTACTATTCCACTATTGGATAAGACTGTATTCGGGAATACCACTCCTCATATAAAACGTCCTGCAGACCATTATTTGTACTCTTTCTCCCACATTTACTCTGGTCTTAAGATGCGTATTTATGTTGGTCATACTGGAATTGTAATACTCGATTTTACTCTGTGCTGTGTCAGTTATGTTAAATTGCTCGTGCAAGCTTGTATTTACGAAGTGTTTTGTGTAAATATTTCTTCGTAAATTTATATTGTAGTGTTGTGAATCAATTTTTAATCTTTCTATTTATTTTGTGATTGCTGTATGCCTAGCCTAGATTAATTTAACACGTGTTAAATTTATTTTTGCAATCTCGTGTGCAGCTATTTTCTCATGTGTGCTTATGTACGGAATAGTTGTACAGCAGACGACTTGTGACTCACAGATGTCTAGACAGTCCCGTTGCAAGGTAACGCATTTGTAAATAAAGGTATTTCTATTGCAAATATATTTAATATTTTTTTTTTTTTTAATATTAAATATAAAGAAAGTTAAATCTATTTTATCTTACAAATATTTCTCGTTTAATATTTATTTATATAATAAATATTTCAGCATCAAATCTTCTATCTTCAAATAGGAAATTCATTGTGAAATCTCTGAGCTCAGTCAAACTGTGTTTCTTAGTATACAATTTACAACATTTTTGAAATTATTTTATTTTTTGGGGGGAAAATTTTTTTTTAATGGTTTAAACATTAAAGTTGTTCTTAGAAAGTAACTGCTCTATAAGTTTTTTAAATTATTATTTTATTTTTTTATTATATATATATATATATATATATATATATATATATTATATATATATATATATATATATATATATATATATATATATATATATATATATATTATATATAATATATAATATATATATACTATATAATATTAATATATATATATATTTCGTGAATATATGTAAATCGTAGTCTTAGTGTTTGATAAAGAGAATTGCTTATATTATTATATATACTATATATATATCAATATGATATATATATATATTATTAATAATATTATATATATAATATATATATATATTATATATATATTATTATTATTATATATATATATTATATATATATATTATATATATTATTTATATAATTTATTGCACATATATTTTAATATCTCGATATATATTATATATTATTATATATATATGATATGTATATATTTATATATATTATATATATATATATATATATATATATAAATATATATATATTATATATACATATATATATATTCGTTGATAACTATATTGCTTTAATTCAGAGTGTTGTTAAAAAGTAGTCTGCATATTTTTATATATATTTTGAAAAAAAAGTAATAAATCTATATATATACATATATATATATATAATAATATATATATTAATATATATAATATATATATATATATATATATATATATATATATATATAATATATATATACTATAATTATATATAATATATATATATTATATATATATACATATTATCTATAATATAATATATATATATTATATTAATAATAGTATATATATAATATATAAATATAATATATAATATATATATTATATATATATACTATATTCACTTGATTTATAAAGAAATTTATCCATATTGTTTTAAGAGAGCATACAAAGTTCTAAATTTTTTTAATTAAAATATAAAATTTTACCAAGCTCTAATCGAATTCCGCATGGTCCAATTTAATTTTCAATTTTGTTTTGCTTAATATATTAAGAGTTATATTTGAAGTTTATGTACAGAACTTTGACGAGATTTTTGGGTATATTCCTGATAACGAATACTGTAGTCCAACTTGGTTCTTGGTACAAAAAGAACCCGAAGTTTTCATTATACACTTTGGAGATCTCCATCAGCATTGGAGTTGGTAGGTTGTCATTGGTTGATAATATTGCTTTGAACTCAAGGTCATGTACCCCTACCCAATCGGGAGATTGAATTACTGGGTAATGTCCAGGACTAAATCTCCAAAAGAGTAATTAGATGACAATTTGTCTTGGGGGGCCTGGCCACGGATTGATAGTAAGTTGGAAGTGTAGATAGACAAAGTTGTTGTTTGATACCCTGACACTCTTTCCACCCTAATATGTAATATGCTGCCTTCAAATCAACTCACCCTATCCAAAACACCATTCAGATTATCCCAGAAAATTGCACTCTCTTCAATATTACCCTCAGATGGACCATATGTCACTAGAATTCTAGCACTCACCAGGGTTGTGGAGTTGGAGTAGGGGTCGGAGACGCGGAGTAGCGGAGTGGGTAATTTTGAAGATAATGGAGTTGGAGTCGGCAATTTTGAAGACGGCGGAGTCGGAGTCGGAGTCGGAGTCGGAGTCGGAGTCGGAGTCGGAGTCGGAGTCGGTAATTTTGAAGAGGTCGGAGTCGGAGTCGGTGTCGGAGTCGGAGTCGGAGTCGGAGTCGGAGTCGGAGTCGGAGTCGGAGTCGGAGTCGGAAACTTTCAGGATAGTAGAGTTGGAGTCAGAAAATTTTGAACGGAAAAAGTTGTGAATTGTGACACTGTGAGTGACTTCAATCCTTGCATACCAAGTTCATTGACTTGCGATTCATACATCAATATGGGAGTCAAAACACTCTCAAAAATGATTTTTTTAACCTGCACCTTATGTTTCGATTTCTAATAAATTCGACCTTCAACCTTATACTATCTATATTTAAAATTCTGAAGAAATAAAGACTCCATCGTCACGCTAAGAGAAATTTCTTTCTTCTTCATCGATTGACAGTGATATTTTACTAGCTGCTGTTTAAGCTGATCTTATCTACAGGGTAAGCCTAACTGAAGATAAAAAAAAAACCGTTAATTTTCACTTCGCAACGTGGTCATTTGTATTTGAATTAAAGGGTTGCAAGAAGTTTAAGAAGTAACGGATACATATGGACATATTATAAGTGATGAAATTCCAGCTAGCCCCATTACTACCTTCTCAAGTCATTCTTCAGAAACTTTGAAAATACGTATGAAAAGCTTCTAGATATTGACATGGGCGTCGCCAGCCTCCAAGCTAGGGGGGGCAGCTTAAAATATTAGAGCTTATATATATATATATTAATATATTATATATATATATAATTATATAATATATATATATATATATATATATATATATATATTATATATTATATATATAATATATATATATATATAATATATATATTATATATATATATATTATATAATATATATATATATAATATTATATATATATATAATATATATATATATATATATTATATATATAATATATATATATATATAATAAGAAAGAAGGCAAAAAGTAAACATTTGTATGGATAATTAAATGATTAATATTTTTTTAAAAATTATTTTATTGAAACAATAGAATATTCAAATACATATGCAATGATGGAAAATTAACAATAAGAGCAGTTTCGCAAAATCTGATATTATTCAAAAAGAAGTAATTTCGTTGGCTCAACGCAAATTTATATTCAATTACTGTTTGAATAAAATAATCAATAATTGTCAACACAACACATTTTCTGTGTACACTCATCATAGCCAGGCCGTTTAACCTGTCGTCTTCATATATACTTCACAGCCAAGTCTTGATCCTTCGAAGAGTACTGAAGAGTGTTCTATACTGTACTGGTGGTGCATGGCAGGGCGAGTAGTATATCAAAGCCTTTTCGTTGACGGAAAGAGGTTCCGTTTCTTTAAGACTTGTGAGACATACAAGTCTTTTAGTTCTCAACTACTTCGTTTCTTGTCTTCAAATTTTTTACCCAAGTACCTACGCTCTTTTCTATGCCTTCTAAATAACTATAGAATGTAAGCTGTCTTTTTCCTTAACGTCATCTATTGTTTAAGTAGCAATGGGAAAGGATGTAGATATGTCAATGCATAGCAGAGGTGTATTTTCAGTAGATAACCGTAATTCCAAAGAAGAGGTTTATAGAATCCAGATACGGAGTTATTTAAGGATCTTCTCCAAACTCCGTGGGATTTTTTGTGGATGGTTGCTGCGATGGCTGCCTACCAAAAACCGTGGTATATTCAGTATTAAGTCCCAGTTGGCTCGTCGATTTGATTAGAGGTTAATAACACTTAATTCGGTGATGTTTTTTTTTTCTTCATCTTCGATGGCTCCTACTATTTCCACAATTTGTTTTGAATGTGCTGCGAGGTTTTGTCGATATCCAAGGTCTTGGATTCGAGAGCATTTACAACTGGCTCTAACAACGCAGAGTAAACTGTACGCGAATCATATCTAGCATGAAGAATGACGACTTAACATGACGTGAAATGCACTGAAATAGCGTCTTTTTTGTGGCCTGGTATTCTTCAATTGAAAGGATTTCTAATGATTGCATCATTGTAATAAGTTGGCTCTAAACACTCTGATGCACCTTGTGTATTGTTCAATCATCTGGTCTGCACAGACTTGGGATTGTTAGCATTAATTTCCTTCTCAAGACCAACTCGCGAAAAAACGTAATAATAATGTCCTTTATAGTTTCCATAGTATTGCGGATTTCTGGTATTGTGTTCAAATCATTTACTACTAGTTTTTGTTTGTGTGAAGAGCAATGAATGAACAATGCTTTTTTATACTTTTCCGCAATAATTCGCTTGGACAAGCTTCTTCTTTTGCGAGACAATCATAGAGCAGCCTCGAAACCCAAGCCACGCATTTCTCGGGAATCCAGTTCTTCGGTCGCGACAAAATCGCAATGGTTTTCACAATGGTTTTGCATCAAGCGCTTCCAGTACAACAAAGCCAATAATTCCTTGACTTCATCGAACTCTTGTCGAAATAGCACAACCCTAATGGATAATTTTCCTTTCGTAGAATTCAGCGGTTTCATTGCTAGTGCAGATTTTTTGTTGATGCTATGTTAAGTGTGCGCAAACTTCCTTTACTATAAAACTGATACTTTTCTTTATGTAGTACCACATAGAGAAATTATCTCATTCTGAATCTGAATGATGTGGTATGTGGATTTTTCTTCCTCCTTTTCAAAATGGTTTTTCATACTGATCTCCGGACATCTATTTCTGCACAAATCTTGCAACACTCCCTCATCATGATGATTACCCCGAAGCGGTAAATCGCGCATGCCAGAAAATGTCACACAACATAAATTTATTGAGATATATTTTTTTATTTTCTTCTATTGATTTTCTTAGACGCTGGAGTTAATTTTGGATGTCTTACCGGTAAAGTCTGAAGGAACAATCTCTTGCAGCTTCAGACACATTTTTGCCCACTCTGTGTTTGTAATGTTCCCTTACAACATAAACATGATCAGTCTTTTTATATTTTAAGTGGGAAAGGTTTAATTTAATTTAAAGAACTACGGCCACATACTGACAGACTTTAATTTGGTGGAAATAAAATATCAAAAAACTTGCAAATGTCCCTTTAGGCGCCCTGGAGATGTATTTGGTTTCAGCCTCAACTATGTCGAATATGTTCATCCAACCAATACTCATAATTGAATTTCTCTTAAGTGGGTTAGCATCTTCCAAAAATTATAGGTCTTAGGTGGATTCCAACACTCTTTCAGTAACTGTTTTTTTTCTCAGTCGAAATCAAAGATGAATGTCCAACGTATCTACAATATTATTTCGTGACAGTCATCTACTGAAACGCTAGCTCCAAAATCTGGAAGCCGATTATCTTGACTCGTCGAGGTGTGGGCCTGGGCCTGGGCCTGGGCCCCCCCTGGGCCTGGGCCTGGGCCTGGGCCTGGGGGTTCTTTATCATGCGAAATATGCGAAGTAGGAGGGATTTCCTCTTGTGTAAGTTTAGGTTGATTTACTGGTTATTTTCTTCGTTTTCCACGGCTACCATTGTCAATTTTTATGTCTTCCTTTTCAAATTTACTGCAAAACAATATATATATATATATAATATATATATATATATATATATATATTTATATATATATAATATATATATATTATATATATATATATATTATTTATAGAGTATTTATATATAATATATATCTAATATATATATATATATATAAATATGGTTCTGCTACTCAAATCTCTGTCACATATGGTCATGCGCTAATGATTTTACTAACATTCAAAGATGTTAACAAAAAAATTAAAAGTATAGCACTATGTTGAAACCACTATTCTTTGTTTTGTAATGATAATAGTTTTTTAAAATTGAAACTAACGCTCATAATGACGAGTAAGATCATGTGTTACAAAATCCCTACTTTTCAGGAGTAAATACACCAAAATT
>JABUQX010035281.1:35000-47500 GCA_015478945.1 Trachelipus rathkii
ATTTGCAATCTGTGAAGTGACTTGTGGGTAGAGAGCTATGGGAGATTTCGTGCGTGTGAGTACTAGAATTCTAAAGGTTAAATTTAAGTTTGAAAAGGTCAAAATTTGTGTGGTTGCGACATATGGTCCATCTGAGGGTGAAGTTGAAGAGAGTGTGCGATTTTCTGGGATAAATCTGAATGATGTTTTGGATGGGGTGAGAGGAGATTCTAGTTCATTGTGCCACAATATTTCTGCCCAACCAAAGGATTTTTTTTACTAGTTGTCCCACTCACTCACGGGCAAGAACTCCTATTTAATGGAGGGGGTGTAAGTTACACTCTAAAGTTATACCCTCTGTGCACGTTACGGCTTATACAAAAATACAGATCGCGGGCTTTAAAGTGAGGAGATTAAACTCAGCTGGAAATACAGAAGATGGAAGAGAATTTCACAGAATAGAGGTGGCTGGGAACGAAGGAAGCGAATCAGCTTGGAGTTACCAATGACAGACACAAAAACCTGCGGTGCGCAGATCAGATACAGCAGCCCCTTGTGTCTACCGAGTGGCTTCGTTAAATGTGGTGGTACGCGTGTGATAGTTCCCTCTCAGCAACCTATAAGATGAGTAGATAAGCACGCAACATCGAGCCGCAAATATAGAAGTCAAGTAAAACTGGAAAGTAAGCAGAAGTTATAAGCCTTTTTAGCCTTGACTGCGAACGCTGTCTTCTAAAGACGGTTGATGAACCAGAGTCTCTCGCCCCCAGATGTATGAAAGACAGTACTCCAAATACATGGGCGGATGAGACCGCTTGTATACGCTGGAGCAACCTGATCGAAAGGAAACTAACGTAAATATTAAATAATAAAACCATTAATAAATAACGTGATAATGCACAAGAGAGCAGACTACACCTGTTAAACAAAATATATTAACATATCAATTTGCAGACGCTATCAACCTATTGCCACATAACCAATTATCATACGTCAGTGCTTCAGGTAATCCAAAGGGAAAAAGTCTCTCTCCATCCAAAACATAACCTTTTATACGACCTTAGATGATCTTTGATACATTAACTGACCAATAAGAACACATCACAAACAGAAATACAAAAATTGAATACACCTTTACTACTAATCAGCAGGTAAATTATATACATTCAATTAGAAGAGTGGGACGGCAATCTGGCAGCAAAGTGCTTGCAGTAAATAATGAAAATGAAGAACAAATATCCTTCTGATCTTACCTCTAGATAAGCTCAACGTCTATGTGCAAAAATATTGCGTCTATCACAAACACTTTTTCAAGCAATTAAAATTTTAAATAAATAATGTTTAAAAAAATAACTATCAAATTACATGTTAAAATTTTATTATTATAATATAATTATTGATATATATATATATATTAAAATATATATATAAGTATATATATATATATAATATATTATAATATATATATATATATATCTATATTATACATATATATATAAATATATATATTTATAATATTAGAATATTATATTATATATATATATATATAATTCATAATATATTATATTATATATATATATAATTATAATATATAAATAATATATAAGTTATATTATATATATATATTATATATATAGTATATATATATTATATATATATATATATATGTATTATTAATATAATAGTATATAATAATAATAGTATATAATATATTATTATATATATATATATATATATAATATATATAAATATATATAGTATATATATTATACTTACTATCTCAAAATACGGTCTACTCCTTTGAATGAACAATTATATAATAATAATAATAATAATAATAATAATAATAATAATAATAATAATAATAATAATAATAATAATAATAATAATAATAATAATAATAATAATAATAATAATAATAATAATAATAATTAATAATAATAATAATAATAATGAAAATATATAATATAACAATAAATAAATAATATAAATCGCCATAAGAATTCTGTCGCATTCCTTCATAGTGAAGCTATGATAAAATCCGACAATTTCGTTGCTACATTTATTATTAAACCTTCTTTGTACAAAATTATTAACATTTATATTTAAGCATATATATATATATATATATATATATATATATATATATATATATATATATATATATATATATATATATATATATATATATATATATATATATATATATATAACAATGGGCTGAGCTTTCTGCATGGACCATGCTTCCAAAGGAGGAGGAAAAACAACATTTGGGGAAGTGAATTCAGGCAAGTGATCAAAGGAGCATGTTCCATACATTACATTTAAGCCCCCCATTAAGCAAATTACAAAGTAATTTTGCTAATTTGCATTCTCATTTGAACGCTTGAAGGAATTCTATTTTTTTCCATGGCAAGTCTTCTTAATTCCTCGTGCGTTCCGTCGCCGATTGAACGACTTAAGTAATCCGCGATTACGTTTTCCTTTTCATTTATATGTTGAAGTAGAAATCTAAAACGTTGAAGGAAAAGTGCCCATCTCATAAAACAGACGCAGGCTTTAAAGTGAGGAGATTAAATTCAGCAGAAAATACAGAAGATGGAAGATAATTCAACAGAATAGAGGTGGTGGGAAAAAAGGAAGCGAACTAGCTTGGAGTTACCAATGTCAACACAAAACTCGTGCGCAGATACAGCACCTTTTGTGCTACGAGGGTTTCGTAAATGTGGTGGTACGCGAGTGATAAGTTCCCTCCAGCACCTATAAGATAGAGATAAAGCACCAACATCGCGCCGCAAATATAGAAGGTCAAGTAAACTGAAAAGTCAGAACAGTTTAAGTAAGCTTTTAGCCTATTGACTTGACCGCTGTCCTTAAGATTGCCTGGTTGAAACTGCAGAGCTCTCCCCAGATATGACGAGCGAGTAACTTCATACCATGGGTCGGATGAGACCCTTTACAATGGTGCAGCGTTTCCAAAATTGTTAAATATTTTAAATATAAACCATTTAAAAATAACGTGATTAATGGCAGACAAAGAGAGCAGAACGACACTGTTTAGAACAAAATATATTAAACATATCAATTTGCAGACGCTATCAACCTATTGCCACATAACCAATTATCATACGTCAGTGCTTCAGGTAATCCAAAGGGAGAAAGTCTCTCTCCAGACAAATCATAACCTTTTATACCACTCCATTTGATCAATGATACAAAACTAACCAATAAGAACACACCACAAACAGAAAGACAAAAATTGAATATACCTTTATTCCTAATCAGCAGGTAAAATATATACATTCAATTAGAAAAGTGGGACGGCAATCTGGCAGCAAAGTGCTTGCAGTAAAATAAAAATAAAACAAAATACCTTCTGATCTTACCTCAAATGCTCAACGTCTATTGCAAAAATTGCGCTACACACCTTTTCAAGCAATTAAAATTTAAAATAATAAATGTACAATTCTCTCATACAAAATTCATTTAAATTTTATTATTATTATTATTATATATATATATATATATATATATATATTATATATAATTATAGTATATATATATATAGTATATTATATTTTTAAATATTTTATATATATATATATATATATATATATATATATATAATATATATATATATATATATATATATATATATATATATATATATATATATATATATATATATATATATATATATATAATATATATATATATATATATATATATATATATATATATATATATATATATATATATATATTAATCTATCTGCAAAATACGTCTTACTCTTTGAATGAATCATAATATTATTAATTATAATAATCTATAAAAATAATAATAAATAATAATAATAATAGATAATAAAATAAATAGATAATAATAATAATAATAATAAAAATAATAATATCAATAATGATTAATATAATATATAATAATATATAATGATAATAAAATAAATATAATGATAAATAATATATAAATACATAATAATAATAATAATAATAATAAGATAATAAAAATTAAATATTTTTAAAAAAATAAAAAATGATTTAAAAAAAGATGCCGCCCCAAAAAAAAGACATTCTGTCCGCATTCCTTCTGATAGTTGAAGCTATGAGTAAATCCGACAACATAGGTAATATATTTATTATTAAAATTCCTTTCTAGAACATTAGTGTAGAAATTTTTATTTAACATATATATAGTAATATATATAATATATATATATATATATATATTATATATTTATATATTATTATTATATTTATATAAAAAAAATTATATTACCGAAAATGGGCTGAGCTTCTGCATGGACCATGCTTCCAAAGGAGGAGGAAAAACAACATTTGGGGAAGTGAATTCAGGCAAGTGATCAAAGGAGCATGTTCCATACATTAACATTTAAGCCCCCCATTTTCATAATGACAAAAGTATTTTTGCTAAATTTGGAAAAACGGTTGTGTGAACGCTTGAACTGACACTAGGATATTTTTTCCATGGAAGTCTTCTTAATTCCTCGTGCGTTCCGTCGCCGATTGAACGACTTAAGTAATCCGCGATTACGTTTTCCTTTTCATTTATATGTTGAAGTAGAAATCTAAAACGTTGAAGGAAAAGTGCCCATCTCATAAAACAGACGCAGGCTTTAAAGTGAGGAGATTAAATTCAGCAGAAAATACAGAAGATGGAAGAGAATTCAACAGAATAGAGGTGGTGGGAAAAAAGGAAGCGAACTAGCTTGGAGTTACCAATGTCAACACAAAACTCGTGCGCATATACAGCGCCCCTTGTGCTACGAGGGTTTCGTAAATGTGGTGGTACGCGAGTGATAAGTTCCCTCCAGCACCTATAAGATAGAGATAAAGCACCAACATCGCGCCGCAAATATAGAAGGTCAAGTAAACTGAAAAGTACAGAACAGTTTATAAGCCTTTTAGCCTTTGACTTGACCCTGTCTAAATGCCGGTTGAAACCAGAGCTCTCCCCCCAGATATGAGAGCAGTACTCCATACATGGGCGGATGAGACCCTTGAATAGCTGGAGCAACTAAGAAAAGGAAACATACGTAAATATTTAAAATAATAAAACCATTAATAAATAACGTGATAATGCACAAAAGAGCAGACGACACTGTTAAAACAAAATATATTAAACATATCAATTTGCAGACGCTATCAACCTATTGCCACATAACCAATTATCATACGTCAGTGCTTCAGGTAATCCAAAGGGAGAAAGTCTCTCTCCAGACAAATCATAACCTTTTATACCACTCCATTTGATCAATGATACAAAACTAACCAATAAGAACACACCACAAACAGAAAGACAAAAATTGAATATACCTTTATTCCTAATCAGCAGGTAAAATATATACATTCAATTAGAAAAGTGGGACGGCAATCTGGCAGCAAAGTGCTTGCAGTAAAATAAAAATAAAACAAAATACCTTCTGATCTTACCTCAAATGCTCAACGTCTATTGCAAAAATTGCGCTACACACCTTTTCAAGCAATTAAAATTTAAAATAATAAATGTACAATTCTCTCATACAAAATTCATTTAAATTTTATTATTATTATTATTATTATTTTATTATTATATATTATATATTATTATATTAGTATATATAGTATGATATTAATATATATATATTATATATATATATTTATAGTATATATTAATATAAATGAATAAATATATATATAGTTATTATATATATATACGTAAGTTTATATATAATATATAATCTTACTATCTGCAAAGATAGTCTTACTCCTTTGACATGAGCAATAATAATATATATGAATAATCAATAATAATAATATTATGAATAATGAAATAATAATAATTAATAGTAGTAATAATAATTAATTAATAAATAATAATAATAATAATAGATATATAATAATATTAATTATAATAATAATAATAAATAATAATAATTAAAATAATAATAATAATAATAATAAGTTAATAAAATGAATATAATAATAAATAATAATAATAATAATAATTAGATATTAATAATAATAATTAATATAATAATAATATTAATTGATAAGTACATAATAATAATAATAATAATAATAATACATTAAATGCGCCCAAAGATTCTGTGCATTCCTTCATTAGTGAATGCCTATGAAAAATCCGACAGATGTTCGCTGCTACAATTGTATTATTAACTTTTTCTTTGTTACACAGATATTTATTAAATTTATTTTGTAACCATATATATTATAATAATATATATATTTAATTATATTGAATATATATATATATATATAATATATATATATATTAAATATATATATATTATATATATATATTATATATATATTTTATATAACAATGGGCTGAGCTTTCTGCATGGACCATGCTTCCAAAGAGGAGGAAAAAACTAAATTTTGGGGAGTGAATTCAGGCAAGTGAGTGCAAAGGGAGCAAGTTGCTCAATACATTACATTAAAGCCCTCTATTAAAGCAAAACAAAGTATTTGCTAATTTGCATTCTCATTTGAACGCTTGAGGGAATTCCATCTTTTTCCATGGCAAGTCTTCTTATTCTTAATTCCTCATGCGTTCCGTCGCCGATTGAACGACTTAAGTAATCCGCGATTACGTTTTCCTTTTCATTTATATGTTTGAGTAGAAATCTAAAACGTTGAAGGAAAAGTGCCCATCTAATAAATCTGGGGCTATCATACTTCTTTTTGTTCATAGCCGTGAGGGGTCTGAGATCTGACTGGAGGATAAATTCCTTTCCGTATAAATACGGCTCAAACTTTTTCACCACCGTCACTATGACTAGAGCTTCCTTCTTTAAGATGCTATATCTTTGCTGTGTTGGGGAGAGTTTCTTGCTCCCGTACGCTATGGGATGCAGGATGTTATCTTCCTCTTGAAGAAGTACATACCCTAAAGACGTGTCTGAGGCATCCACCTGCAGGGTGAATACTTTATCTAAACGTGGCATCTTCAATATTGGTTTTGAAACCAGCGCCTTCTTTAATTCTTCAAATGCCTTCTGATGCCTATCCTCCCAGCGTACCTTCGTCGGTTCTCCCTTCTTCGTTAGATCAGTGAGTGGCGCGGCTACTTCTGCGTAGTTCTTTACAAAATCTCGGTAATACGCCGTCAGACCGAGAAAAGACCTGACCTGCTTCTTGTTCTTAGGTGGCTCCGCTTTCATGATCTTTTCCACATTTTCGTCTTGCAAACCTTTTATGCCATAACCGATGTGGTGTATTATAAACTCTACATTCGACGACGCAAACTCACACTTTGATGGTCTTATAGTGTAGCCCTCACTCTGCAACTTTGAAAGTACATTCCAGATCGTATCAATATGTTCATGCCAAGTCCTTGAATGAATGATAATGTCGTCAATATAAAAATCTACGTCGTTTCTGCCATCTAATATTCGCCTCATTGCTCTCACCAACGTCGCCCTGGTAATGACTATACCATATTGCCTTTTTTCTTTATCGTGACTTCTTGGCATAAGTTTTCTGCATTGGCATTCATCTTCTTTTCTCTTTTGCATTTGCCATATTCTTCTGATTTTTCTTAATCTGTCATATAATCTCCGACAGTACATGCTGCTTCTTCTAGTCTCCATACTTTCTCTACTTTGGGGCATATTTTCACAAATGTTAAAACCATTACTTCCTGAAGACTTTACATTCCTCAACAATTTCTTCTCTTTCAGATCGTCGCCTATTCTTCCGTACCCCACTTTATTGCTGCTCTTAATTTTAGTAAACGCCGGTGAGACTATTTCAATGTATTTGTTATTTTTATTCTTTTTACTTTGTTTTATAGCAGCTATTATTCCTCTGTTGTCATTATTTTCTTTCATTATATTTTCAAATAGCTTGTATTTTCTCACACAAATATTTCCTTTTGACAAAATCGTATTTTACTTATTGTTACCGTAATATCTCTATTCCTAGAGTTATTTTGGCTTACCGCAGGCCAATAATACTGCTGTATTCCTTCATCTGTTACCTTTTCAACCTCTTGGTGGTCTCTAAACGTTTTATCATGAGCAGTGCTCAGAATTTTGCTTCTGTCTTTTTTTGAATCAACTAGGACATTCTTTTCTATCTGGTTCTCTAAAATTCTTTCAAATAGTAATTCTTTAATTAACACATAATTCCCTTTATTCTTTTCTACTGATCGCCATTTCCATTGTAGTGTGATATCTTCCTTCTGTTTCGTCTTAAATTCAGCTCTGTCACGTATGAGGTCTTGAATCTGACCCTCTTCTACGTCTGATACATTCGCTGGAGTTGCTACGTAAAGGCCATCTTCATTATCTTTTATCAATGGCTCTACAGATACTTGGGTATCTTCTTCAGTAGTAATACTGGTATCTTTAACTTTAACTTCGGCGGTATTCTCAATCTCAGGATGTTTGACTGTAATTATTGGCTTAGCAGGAGTTTCTTCTTTTTCTATGACTACGGCAATACCTCGCTCACATGTTGTCTTCAAAATGGGTACTTCTACCACTTCCACTAGCACCTTCTTTTCATGTTGATCGTTCTGGATGGCTTTGCGCCTGGTAAAGTGATTCCACACTTATTTCTTTTTCTACATTTTCAATGATAGGAGTAATAACTCTTTCTGAGTTGCTTCATCCCGCTTTGCGCGTGGACCCAGACACTTAGTCTCTTCCCAATCATCATTAGGTTCAAAAGGGGGTAACACCCCTTCGATGTTGCCCAGAACTAAATCATACACAACGTCTGGCAAACGACAGCCGTCACCTTCCCTACGTAATACGAAGTGTCCAAAATAACATCCGCTAGCGGAACCTTCTTAACTGTATTGTCCATTAGTCGCATCGTTGTATAACTTCCTATGTAATTTTCTTCCAGAACAAACTTTTTGCGTAAAACAATGCCATTACAGCCCGTATCTCTGAGCACGAGGACACGATAACCATTGGCTATTCCGTCGACGATTGGCAAACGATGAGAAAAAGCTTCTCTTCCACCCATCATACACATGTATGCTGACTGATGTGGCTCTTCACTTGTTAATGACAAAACTTTATCCTTTGCAGAAATATCCGCCAATGCCACTATGGTTTTGCCCTCTTCTTTTGGTCGACTGCTATAAGTATTAAAACTATTATTCAAAATTTTCCCACCATTTTACAGTCAAAACCCTTCTTTAACTACTATATATATATATATATATATCATATTACTATATATATATAATATATATATAGTATATATATATGTATATATATATATATATTTATATAATTTATATATATATATTTATATATATAATATATATATATTTATATATTTATATATCATATATATATGTAATTATTATATATGTATATATATGTATGTATAACTTAATATATATAATTGATTTCATATATACTATATATATATATATATATATATATATATATATATATATATATATATATATATTACTTAATATAATATATCATATTACTATATATTATATATATTATTATATATATATATATATATATATATATAATATATATTCATATATTTATATATATAATATGCATATATAATATATACTAATATATATATATATATATAATATATACTATATATATATATATATATATATATATAATAGTATATATATATATATAATATATTTTATATATATATGATATTTATAGTATATATTATATATATATATATATATATTAGGTAGTATATATAAGTATATATATATATAATATATATATATTATTATATATTATATATATATATATATATATATATAGTTATATATATATATATATATATATTATATATAATAATATATATATATATTATAATATAATATATATAATATAATTTAGTTTTATATTCCCGTGAGTAGTGGGAGACAACTGTAAATATATATATATATATATAATATATATATATAATAATATTTATATAATTATATATATATATATATATATATATTCTATTATTTATATTATCTATATAATATATATATATATATATATATATATATATATATCTATATATACTATAGTAACTTATATATATATATATATATATAGTATATATATCAGATATATATATACTTACTATGTATATATATATATATTATATATTATATAGTTACGCAAATTAAATTATTACATACTAATCCAATAAGAATTATGTGGGTGAGTGTGTCACGTGTGTGCGTAGGTATGTGCTTGTGCGTGTGTAGGTGTGTAGGTGTTTGTGTGTGTGAGTGTGTATGTATGTGTGTGTGTGTTTGAGTGAGAGAGAGAGAGAGAGAGAGAGAGAGAGAGAGAGAGAGAGAGAGAGAGAGAGAGAGAGAGAGAGAGAGAGAGAGAGAGAGATTAAAACTAACTCTGGAATGAAAATATATTAAAAAATATATAACAATAGTTGCCTCATTTGCTCGATTTTGAAGGTGACTTTGACAAAGGGTGTGGATTCCACTACTGCTACTACTACCATCACTACTACTACTTGTACCGCTACTACATCTCCAGCTACTATTTATATTATTAATAATAATAATACGAGTAATAATTTTTATTATTATTATTATTTTTATTATTATTATTATTGTTATTATTATTATTATTATTGTTATTATTATTATTATTATTATTATTATTATTATTATTATTATTATTTTATTATTATTATTATATTGCTATTGTTTTATTCGTTATTGTTAATTCAGCCTTATTGTTAGTTGGTTAATTGGTTTTGTTATGTGTTTTAAGTTATTGTTATTATATTTTTTATTATTATTATTATTATATATTATTATTTTTTAATTATATATTAATTATTATATTATTATTATTATTATTATTATTATTATTATTATTATTATTATTATTATTATGGTAATTATATGGCAGAACCGCTATATCTCAGATTTTTATAAAAATCACATCAAAAATCTAAAAAAAATTATAATGAAGAATATAAGAAAACATAAATGGGTGGGAGTTAACCCCTACCAGGCGCGTCCCCCAGGTGGCGGATGGCGGGAGGACCCCAAGCTGAGGAGCTCCGAAATATATGTAAGTACGGGACCGTCGGACGACACTGCAGCCAGGACAGCCCTAGCAGAGCCGCTTGGGGCGAGTGCAACATTGCTCAAGAAAACATCTCGTTTCTGCCTCGGAATACGGATTGTTTTTAGACAGACGGAGACACCGCGCAGAGGATAGAAGGAGAACCAAGGCCTAGAAAAGATGGAGAAATGACTCTGCATCTCAACAGAAGGGTAAAACCGAACACTTAGAGTAAGGCAACAGGAACAATAAACGAAGAAACGAGCGATAAAGGACCTGAGGGGTAAGGAGGAGGAAGATGGTGGAAAGCTGATGGACGTGACGGGCAATAGAGAGGAATCGACATGGATCTGTTTTAGGGCAATACAATTGTGAACACCGGGAAATGGAAACAAGTGGGTGAAGCCAAACATAGGAGCGATAATAAATCACCAGAAACCAATACAATACACTATTAACAAGATACTAATAGGCAACAAACAAGAACATGCAGTAGATTAAGACGAACCAACCAATCAAATGAGTCACCAAGAAGGTCGAGAAACGCAGCGCGAACACACGAAAAACACTAGGGAGCCATCGAGCAATGTAAGAGTCTATCATAACAAAAGAACGACCGGGATGAGACCTGGCACGAGAGAGTGGAAGTGCTAGATTATGGGGGCGAAAGAATCATGATGTTTTCAATCAAAAACATGCAGGAACGACCTGAGTATAAGAAAGATGTTAACGTTACAGGTGTAATGAACATTCACAACAGGCGACAGAAACTGGGCTGACATAAGTGAATGCGAGTGATTTATAACCAAAGGGAATTCCAGCAGGAATCATAAAATTATAAGGGCACACCATATGAAATCGCGGAAAGGAAAGTGATATCGGATGAGATTTAACAGTGGACATGTGGAGACACAGACGCGAAGGGATGTGGCAGAATAGATTACTACGAAGGGAGCCTTTCAATCGCTTGCGCGAGAAGAAACAACGAGAGCTGAAGAGCTAGAGATGGGAAGGGTCAGCACATACATGTCATAGATTTCTGTTTACAGCAAGTGGGTTAAAGCAGTTATGAACACTGATGCTTATTATAAGACACAGAGAAAGCCATAGTGGACCATGTGTATAGAATGGACAGAGAAAGGGAGTCTATGTGGAGAAAATCAATGATAGATTTGAATATTGAGTATAAAAAGAATGTTTAGAGACTGTAGCGGTGGCACCATCCGTCGTCTGGAGATGGCAGACCACCGTATGGTGTTGGGTAAGATGATATTAAAGAAACCTACTTTGCCATCCAATAAAGATGAGAAGGAGAGTGCAATAGAAGGATAAAAGTAGCCTGGGAGTGCAGAGAGAAATTATCAAACGACGTTAAGATAAGAAATAAAAGACGCCAGGAGGAGGATGGGTTGACAAGGCTGCGTGAGTGACGTGTGCGACA
>JABUQX010035281.1:55000-88442 GCA_015478945.1 Trachelipus rathkii
TTTTGTTTTTAAAAAACTTTGTATTTTATTTTTAATTTCATTTCTTTAAAAGCTTTTTTGTTTTTTAAAAAAAACTTATTTATTTTTAATTTTATTTCTTTAAAACTTTTTGCCTTTTTACTCCAAAATTTTATTTCTTATTTTGCTTTTATAACGTAAAAAAATTTACATTTTTACATACACTAACGGCAGTAAATCAGTGAAATCAGTAAATCAAAGCCTACCATCCTTCCCCCCTGCCGTCCCAGCCCGGATCTATTGGAGGTATGATCTATTGATCTAATTGATTCAGTCATATTTCGAGTATCATTTTTGATAAACATAGCATAAAATATGTTCTTTTATTTACTAACCCTCGAATATATGTGGACATAAAAAAAGTTTTAGTCGAACAGGTCAAAAAGCTAACATAGAATAAGCTGATGTAGGAACTATAATGCTAATTAACATCAAACTAACATACCTTAAAACACGAATAAACACCATAGAGGTTGAAGTGAATACAGTTTTTCAATTTTTAATTTATCTTTTTAATTTTCAATGAAAGAGCATTAAATAAATACATAAAAACATACGCTTTATTTTTAAACAATATTAATATTCATTTCTAATCATTGGAATGAGAAAATTCTGTATAAATTGAGCAGCCTGTTATATTTCTCCAGATATTCAATTCCATCTGAAATCGATGTATGAGTCATCTTGAGTCGCAGCACTAATCCATTCTTCGGTATATACAGGTTCCTTAGCACGCAGTCGCTCATGCCAGAGAGAAGTAAACTTATCAAATGTTGTTAGTTATCAGCATACTCCTGTACACCCTATTATATGGTAATATATTTAATGTTTTTCAGTGTAAATATTGTAGATATTCTCGTGAGCTATATGGATTAAGTCCTCGAGTATGTCCACATCTTTAAGATGAGAAGTTAAATTTCGTTTTTCATTTTAGCCAAAGCCTGTACACTATTTTCAGACTGACTGAGACCAGCTAATAAACCTAGTAACACGTACGCATGGAAATGGGAACAGCCTCGTTGGGCTTTCCAATAGTCTGCGTACATCACTACTTTTAACATTGTCCGATACGGTGAAAACAACCGTCCAGTGTGACTATCCGTGATTCTATTCATTATAGACCATCTCAGATTTGTCCACATCTGATAGATATTTTCCCGCAACGGGCCTGATGCAATCGATGACACAGTACCTTCAGCATTTATCCAAGCTCCTATGGTAATGATAATCGTTGAGGAATTCATCAATCGAAATGAATAAAGGTCTCTATTAATTGCAACTCCGAATGGAATACAGGTAATATTATCGCTCTCCCCAGTTCGCGTTACCGCAAAATAATATACAATGAACCATCGTGGTGGGTGATATCACCGAGGTCCTCGTAAAGATATTCAATAACTGTGCTTAGTGAGCAGAATGAAAGAAACAGAAGGCTCATCATGAACAGCACAAGTGAAAAATGTTCATTACTGACAAAATCGTCGTGTATAACAGACCCAAAGGTAATGCGATTCTTTCTTCGACCAGCAGAAAAAGTAAAACAAGTATAACGCGACCGAACGAACCATATTAGTTCAAAAAGGGTATATATTCAAAGGCTCTATACTCTAACCGTTTTCTGTTCGTGTGTGTATTTTCATGTTCAGGCTTTACATTTTTTTCATTTTCTGTTCCTATTTGTATTTTCAAACCCAGGTCTTACGAGCAAATTGTTTCACTTTTTGATTTGGTATTTCTGTTTATTAGAGTTTTAGATACAAGTCGAGAAATTGTTCAAACTCCTCCTATTTTTCGAAACATTAAGCAATACCTATAATTCTTGTTTGATTCATTTTCGAAACATTACGCAATACATTTGATTCTTGTTTATCACAGGGTCAATATAACAAATTTATTAAAAGCGTTCAGAATATATATATATGTTTATTGTAATTTTTATTTATTTAAATTTATTTATTTTTTAAATTTTTTATTCTTTTTAATTCTTGTTTATTTAAAAATATATGTATTTAGAAAAAAACTTTTATTATTTATTTTTATTTAATTTTGTTCAAAATATATTTTTTTTCAAAATTTTTTTTTCTTTTTATGTTTATAACTTCAAAAATTTGCATTTTTACATACCCTAAAACAGTAAAAATCAGTAAATCAGTTAAATCAAACCCGCACCATCCCCACCCTCCACCCTCCACCCTCCACCCTCCACCCTCCACCCTCCACCCTCCACCCTCCACCCTCGCACTTCTATGATCTATTATTCTATTGTCTCAAGTTACACATCGAGGATCATTTTGGATAAACATAACATAACGTAAAATAAAGTTCTTTATACACTGATCAACGAGTATACGCTAACATAACAAAGTTTTCCCATTAATAAAGCTTACATAGCATCATCTGAACTAAGTATATAACCCACAACGACAAACCTAACACATTTTAAACAGGAATAAAATGTTAACGTTAACAAAGTTTTCGCACTTTACAACAGTAAAAGTAACTAACGACATAACACAAAAAAACGTAACCTAGTCACACGCTTCTGAAAAACAATATCTCTACTAAACTTTTACAAATTACATTACATGGTAATATTTAACAAAAATTTATTCATCAACATTGGATAATTATCATACTGATCAAAGCATATATATGCTGACGTAATAAAGTTTTCACATCAATAAAGCTAACATAGCGTAACCTGAACTAAGAAAATAATGTACAAAGACAAACCTAACACAACTTACGCTTGAATAAACTGTTAACATTAACAAAGTTCCGTACTTAACACCAGTAAAGTAACTAACATTGCATGCAAAACGTAACCTATTCATACAATTTTCAGCATATCTCTAAACTATTATGTTACATTTACATTGACAAGTTGTTTTAACAGAAAATTTTATCACGTCCTTGGTATAAATATCATACCATCACGAATAGTATGCCTAACGTAACAAAGTTTTTTACATTAACAAGCAAATATTTAACGAAAAACTATCTAATCCCCAACAAATAATCTGCAAAAAACCTACAAAGTTTTATCCAGGACATAATATAAGAAAAAGTTCTTTGAAAAATGATCGTAGTAAAGTGTAATAGTTTTCCGATCCTAAAAGCAGTAAATCAGTAAAGGTCAGTAAATAAAGCCACCCATCCCCCCTCCCTCCCCATCCCCTCCCTCCCCTCCCACCCCTCCACCCCTACCGTCCATGATCTTGTGAATCTAATGAGTTCGGTCACATTCGAGTATCATTTCCGATAAAACATAACAAAAAATAAGTTCTTTTATATACCAACCATCTTAACAATGTTTCAACATTAATAAAGCTACATAGCATTACGCGAACTAAGATTATAATGGTTACCAATGACAAACCACGCACACCTTACGGCTCCAATAAACTACTAAACATTAACAAAGTTCCATCTTAACAACAGTAAGTACCGATAACAGCGGACAAAGCGTAACCGATTCACACTTTTTCAAGCATATTCTCTTAACATATCAATGTTAATTTTACATAATATTTAATATTTAAAAAAAAAATAGCATAACTGTCTAATTACATACGTGACAACGAATATAACGCTAACGTAACGGTTTTTTACATTAAACATAGTAACAATTTAACAATAAATTCATCATAACCATATCCAAAATATCAATAAATCCAACGAAATAATGGCTAAACATAACAAAACTTTGTCCAAACATAACATAAAAAATAACAAAAGTTTTTAATCAAAACATAACATAAAAACAACTTCTTTGAAAAAATATCTATAGAAAAAGTGGTATAATTACTTACTGTTTTTTTAAAAGCTGTAAATCATAAATCAGTAAATCAAACCATCCGTCCTCTACTCCCTCAGCCACCCCCCTTCCATGGTACTATTGATCCTTCGATTCCAGTCATATTGGTCGAGTATCATTTTCGGATAAACAAACATAACAAAATAAGTTCTTTATACAACTGACCAACGAATATACGCAAACGTAACAAGCATTTTTTAGCACAAATAAAACTTTCACATGACACAAATCACATAAAAATTCCAGAACAAACCTAACATACCATTTTCGCTCGAATAAACAGATCAACATTAACAAAGATCCGTTACCTTGACAGCAGTAAACAGACCGTAACTGTTCATACACGGTCACTTTTTTTTAAACGTTCTGTAACATATCATTGGTTATTTTACCTTAACATAGTAATATTTAAACAAAAAAATTTATCATAACATAGCCTATTTTCATATCAAGACTATGAATATATGCTTAACCAACAAAGCTTTAGTGTCAGTAAAGCTAACATATCAATAACCTGAACTAAGAATATAATGTACAACGACAAAAACTAACATACCTCATTGCGCATGAATAATCTGCTAACATTCACAAATTTCCCACTTATCAAAGGTAAAGAGCTAACAGTGCATACAAAACTCAATGTATCCCACTTTTCCAACATATCAGAAACAGCTAATGCAGTATTATATCTAACAAAATCCTTACCCTATGCTAATCTATCCCTATCTGCTGACAAAATCCCTTAAACAAATTGGCAAGTATACACACGATACCAGCATCATGAACTATGAACAGACACTACATTCAGTCAAAGTATCATCGTATCGAATATAAGCGTCATTTTTAACTATGTAAACATGACATTAGCAAAAATTCTCCGGAGCAAACTAAACATTACCTTCAACAATTTACCCTATGCTATCCTATTCTATGTAACAAAATCCCTTAACAAAGTGACCAAGCTCACCAGATACCAGCATCATGAGAGTAAGAGCTAGTGAACAGGACACTATGGTTACATTTGTTCAGTTCAAGAGTATTGCATCCTTCCGATGGATCGAATATAACGTATTTTGAACTATGAATTAAAACGATAGACCATTACAAAATTCTCGAGCTAAACCTAACATTACCCAACAAAAACTTACCCCTATTCTCACGTTTCTAACACATCATCGTAGTTAACACAGTAATTCTTTCGGAACTTATCGGTTTGCCTTCTAACAAATCCAGTTTTTAATTTCACATTGTACCATGAGTAATATTCAGCAAAAACAATAACAGAAATTAAACATAGCCTAACATATCTAACACTTACAATGGGTGAAAACCTACAATAGATATCTATCAGGATCTACGAATAGACATTAACATTTGGACCCTACTTGAGATAAGTTCTCAACCTATCCCTCATCATACAACAAAACTCAACCTATACTGGCTTTTCAATCATAACATTGGCAGATAAAGCAGCATTATCTAACAAAATTCCTTAACAAAGTGTCCAAACTTTCAAAGATACCAGCATCTTGAACTATGATTTGATACTACATTCATCAAAGCGTCATGCATATCAAATATAACATCATTTTGAACTATGAATAAACGTAGACATCAGCAAAATTCACTGTCAGACATCATAAAATAACCTATCGATCATACAGATCAACGAATAAACGCTAACATAATATTTCCTGAACTAAAAACATATAGTACCACAGCGTACCAGGCGTACATTAAGCGTGAATAAACTATAGACATTAACAAAGTATAACAATCATAGCTTTATATGCTTTACTATAAGCAAACTGATAGGTTTGCCAACATCGCATCATACAGAGGCGATTTGGCAGCCCTGTAAGCACTACTTGGAGATCACCCATGGGGATGCGCCCCTTGAAGGGGTGTGAATCCACAGAATAGGGATCACCCCTAAGGGGTTGTAAGCTGGTTTCCTTTTTACCCCTCGTTCTTTATATTGTAGATGTTAAATATTGCATAATAATCGCAATTATACATGATGTTAAAGAAAGAACATATAATGGGAAGGTAAAGAATGAACTGCCTTCTCTGGGATTGAACCACCGCATTATATGTTCTTTCTTTAACATCTTATATAATTGCGATTATAATGCAATATTTAACATCTACAATATAAAGAACGAGGGATAGGACAGGCTGGACACCTGGTGATGTCGCCTTGACGGGAGCTCGGTTGCTTTAAAACTGTTCTTGAACCCAACTTTTTGGGGTTGGAGGATGCTCAATCTATAAGCACCGGGTATATGTCGCTCATCTCGTAACAAAGCGGTGGTTCAATCCCAGAGAAGGCAGTTAATTCTTAACCTTCCCATTATATGTTCTTTCTTTATCATCTTATATAATTGCGAATATTATGCAATATTTAACATCTACAATATAAAAGGAAAAAAAAAAACCCGAGGGATAGGACAGGTGGACACCTGGTGATGTCGCCTTGAGGGGGACACAGCTCGGTTGCTTTAAACTGTTCTTGGAACCCACTTTTTGAGGTCGAGACTAGCTCAGTCGTAAAGGCACCGGGTAATATTGTCCATTCGCAACAAGCGGTGGTTTCAATGCCCAAGAAGGCAGTTTAATTCTTACCTTCCCTATCTATATGTTTCTTTCTTAACATCTTATACAATTGCCGAATTTATTATTGCAATATTTAACATCTAGGCCTATTATATAATATTATTTATTATATATCTATATATCTATATTTATATTATATAATATTATTATATTTATTAATATGAATATATATTATATAAGGTTATATAATAATATAGTATATATATATTATATATCTATATATTCTATATATTATATATATATATATTATATAATATATATATATAGTATATATATATATATAGATTATATATATATATATAATTATAGTATATATATATATATATATAATATATATATATATATAATATATATTTATATATATATCTATATATATATACTAGTATAATATATATATATATATATATATAATATATTATATATATTATTATGTATACTATTATGATATATATAAATATATATAGTATACTATATTAATTATATATATATATAAATATATTATTGTGTGGGTAGAAATAATATATTTTCACTGGTCGAATTCTGATAGGTGCCAAAAACACTGCTTATTTTTTACTAATCAACTAAACTTAAGGAAAAAAAAAGTTTTTGTAAAAATTGCAAAAAACATTAAATTTTCCCTTCACGCTTAAAATATACAGGTAACGAACGTTTTTTTTGGCTTTTAATAGCGGTCTAAGTACTTGATAATAGTTGCCTGGTGAGAAAATATTTAAAAACAGTTCTATATCACCTGAAAAGTAAAAAAAGGCCTAAATATTTTTTTTAGAATCTAGTGCGAACAATTGCGGGGTTTTACCTTTTTGGCAAACAGACGTGAGCACTGTTCTGACGCAACAGACCATCCTTCTTAAATAATTTTGTTAATGTGAGATGACTGTGTATAATTCCTATTTTTGCAGCTGCTTCGCCCATTTTTCACTATTTTTTATGAAATGACCAGAACTCACCACGCAGGAGGTGGCTCCAATTCGAGTTCCACCTACACCTTACCCAACCGTTCAACCAATTCGAGTGTGCTAAATTATGTTGATTTAGTCAAGGACGTTGTCTTAATTCAGGTTTTTTATCAAATTTTGGCATTGTGGATCTTGAGAGAAAAGTTGCTCTAATGTAGCCATTTCTCTTTTTCTTGTGCGCACACTCTTTATGCGACTCTGTGACACGTCTTTTAATAGCTTGGGTATGGCATGGAAAATTTAAAAAATCAAAATTGACGAAACAGTCTGTTTTCAAGGTTTCCATCATTGGAGGGGTGACAGCTTACTTTTTGTTTAATCTATAAGCTCACTGTATTCCGTGGCATCGAAATTTATTGAGGGGGTCGTAAAAGTTCTAACAGACTTCCATTCGGATTTTGAGTTCTTGACTTTAGTACCCCCTGTAACCCAAGTCTCGTATGTGTGTCCCTCATCCACTTTCATAGCCAACAACACGTTCTCTGGGTGACAGAAGAACGCATTCCTCTCAATTAAAGGAACTGAAAGCAAATCAATTTCGCCTCTTTCTCGAGAGGATTTTGAGTAGTTTCCATGTCACAAGTGTCATTGTCAACTGCAAGAGTTCCTCGCAATAATTCTAGTTGCTAACTCTCCCTTATTTTCATAGGTTTATCTATTTCTTGTTTATCTAGACTGCCAATGAAGGCAATCCTGGTTGTTCGTTGATAGTATATAAACTTTCTCTCAATGGGTGGGATATTTTTATCTTTTTCACAATTACATTCCACAACTAGAGGGCAGTCACAAGCCCCTGTTTTTTTTCACATACACTAGAATATGTCATAGCACACTTGCACGCTGCAATATCAAATAGCTTTGATTTTGCTTCAGCCACGAATTCTTTTATTTTTTCTTAAACCTTTCTTTTTTCCTGGTCTCGGTAATTCGATTTTCTTAAATTACAATATGCGTCGTGGTAAGCTTTTATCACTTTCACAACCCGAGTATGAGTGACCGCTGGAATGAAGGCTTTACAACATATTATCTCTATTTTTGTAGCAACACTATCGGCTATTGTTGAAAATGCAATTTTTTTTCTTTGAATCCGCAGAGTTTGAAATTTTATAGCTTTCTTCAAAGCAACTTAGCAGCACGTCCTCGTATGCTTGTAGGTTTGTTCCACTTAGTTCTCTAGGCAAACCGAAAATAGGACAACGGTGAGCCTGTCTTGTCATCGTCAACAACAGCTTTTCTGAGTCGCCATCTCACTTTCTTCACAGCCCCTGACAAAGCAAATTCACTAGAAAAATGCTGAAATGTAGAAAAATGTTACATTCACTCACTGTGATATTGCTTAATTTGCTATTACCTCGTAGTTATTTATAGGAATACCCAGATCGTCGACAGGGAAAAGGGTCGACACACCATTAAAAAAATTCAGAAGGATCCAAAGTGTCGACACATATTTTTTTTACAGGAAAATGTTCGACCGACATTTTCTCATAAGATGTTCCAAATCGTCAACACATCTTTTGACAAATATATAAGCCTAATTTTAATTTAATCGATCAATCACAGGTTAGGTTAGGTTAGGTTAGGTTAGGTTAGGCTAAGTTAAGTTAGGTTAGGTCAGGTTAGGTTAGGTTAAGTTAGGTTTAGATTTGTTGAGTTCGTTAGAGAAACTCTAAATATCACAAAATAAAACTTCGTATGGTATCCAAATCGTCGACATATTTTTTTTAACAAAATGTTTAAACGGTCAACACATTCAAACTGTTAGGGAAAATGGTCGACAGATTTTTGTAAAAATGTCTACCTTTTGACCTGTCTATCGTTTTCCCTGTCAACGATTTGGGACTAGCTTCGCTGCAACGAGATGTTCTCACGCGGTAAGCCGAGTTGCAACTGACAAACACTACAGAGCCATACAGAGACGGTAAGAGTGGAAAAGACGTGTCACGATAGGTTTGTTTGATGTGAGCCTTGCACAATGCTCATGCTCAGTAGATCTCATAACGGTTAGAATAACTGCAATAAACAAGTTTAACTGCGATCTAGGATTTCAAACATAAATAACATGATTGATTATCTTCACAGCATCATCCATTAGATTTAGTAAAATATTGCGTATATTTATAAAATGTTAAAACCTCGATTTTTTAACTTGTTAGAAAATTTTAGCCCTAATGCGCGGAACTCAAATGAAGCGTGTGGATCTTTACATATTTTTTCTAATTATTCACACATCAAGAAAAACGTACTTAGACATATTTGAAAACCATAAACATAGCCTAATAATTTTTTAGGCGGTAAAGGTAAATTTTGGTGTTTTTTTTTTTTTTTTTTTTTGTCTCTTTTTTTCAACTTTAGGTATTTTGCTTAAGGTCAAAAATATGACTTTTTTCATTAATATCTAGTAAATTAGTTTTACAAATAAGCAACTTGTTTGCCGACCTATTAAGAAATTCGATACTCGAAAATTTATTTTTTTGCTCGCCCTAATATATATGCTGTAGATGTTTCATCTTCGGTATCACTGTCTTCATTTTTCTTTGAGATTTAAACTTTCATTTTCAGATTCCATGATAAATAGTCGTCTGATGAACTTTCATCTGATGAAACTCTTCATATTCTTCCAATAGTGATGGAATTTCGCTGTATTTACTGGTCTTCATTAATATATATATATCATATATATATAATATATATATATTATATATTATATATACTATATATATACATAATTATAGTATATATAATATTATGTTATAATATTATATTTATATGAATGTATATATATATATATTTTATAATATTAGATATATATGTATATAAGATAGTCCGGTTACTAATATAATATATAATATCTATTATAGAAAATCATAATATATAATATATACTATATAATAATATTATATAGTATATATATATATATTTATATATATATATATATATGTGTGTGTGTGTGTGTGTGTGTGTGTGTGTTCACGCGCGCGCGTGTGTGTGTGTGTGTGTTCACGCGCGCGCGTGTGTGTGTGTGTGTGTTCACGCGCGCGCGTGTGTGTGTGTGTTTGTTGCTATTCTTACATGCCGAAATAAAAAAAAGGTATTGGCAAATGTTAATTAATAGTGGGCGACAGGGACAACTGTATCCCAAGAATAAACTCGGATGGGACAATGTAGTACCTTGAGGTATTTTTTAGCTACATCCTAAAACAACAACTATATATTCTATTATATAACTCCTAAAACATTAAACACATGCCACAAACGTTTTTAGTATGTAACACTAAACAAAAAACAATTAAAAACTTACCTCAAGCATTACACTTGTTGAGTTCTGTGGAAACCAGCACGGTACGATATTTTTTTCTCAAATATCACTCAAATCGTACGTCTGGCACCAAACAGAACTCTAAACGTCGGTTAGCCTTATAATTGCTTTTTGGGTAATATTTGCTCCAAAATGAGATTCTTTTTGTGGAACATATATCACCCGAGTGCGTCGAAAGGGTTAAGCAACTGTGTGATAGACAACACTGCTTGATTTTCAAGAGGATGATTCCCCAGCTGTGTTATATAGGACCCATCAGTTGCTATCCTCACAAGTGATAACAGCGTGTTAAGTTCCGATTTTTACTGACTTCCCTTTTGGAAAGTTTCATTGAACTGAACATTTTCATTGAACATATCACGGCGGACTATATTAGCTGCTCGCGCAAGGCATGTTGCATCTGTATCATTGTTCTTTTCACATGCATCTGAAAGTGTTTGACCGACACCTTCTTGAAAGCGACTAATCCTGGTATATGAGCTAGAAGCTTCTTCAATCTTGTCGAATGTACTCCTTGATTGTCTATGCACATTTGCTGTAGTCTTTCACAGGATAACTTCACAAGGTCTGACAGCTTGAACACCGGTGAGATGGTTTCATCCTGTGCTGCTTCCTCAATATAAGTTTTCAGTACCGGAAAAACATTATCTCACATTACATTATTGTGGTCCACATAGTTTTGTTCTTGTTTCTTTGATCTTGCACTGTTATACAGTGACCAAAGGCATTATAAAAGGTACATCGCTTCGATGGCAATTATATCTCCTTCACGTAGTTTGGCAAGCAGACTCGTGTCTTCTAGTAGCAGCGCTGCACTTCTAACGTGAGTGTCCAGCCCAAAGGTTTCGGCTTGAGTTAGGTCTTTCCTATTTGCATCTTGATTACAAAAGAAACACACGTGTCGGTGGCTTTCTTCTTTACCGACGGTTTCAACGCGCGCAGAGGTTCTCAGATGTTTACTTGATCCAGCTTTCTCAATCTCCGCTTGTGTATGTTCCTGACTGAGTATCCTGTTTAGTTTGGTTTTATTGTAATTGTCTCGACACCTTTTATGCTAAACTGCATTATTCACACGCAATTTATTTTCTAAGCCGCTCCTTTATCAAGTCTGCAAATCTTCAATGTTCTATGTAGTCCCTTTGCTTTGTCAAACGCCTCAGGATCTTCTGCGAGTGTTCTATAACCAGTTCCAGAATCTTTCAATTTCTACTTTTATGGACCGGTCAGCTTTTTGTTAATATCTGTTTGGCAAATGACACACAAATCGCAGGTAGTGGCTATTTGTTTAGTAGAAGATGAAGCGGATACCGCTGCTTCTGCAATATTAACGTATTGCATCTTCTTCGCCATTGGTTAGTGATCTGCTGTACGATTTAATTAAATGTAATGGTAACGTTCAAAATTTTCCCTCAACAGCACAATCTGCAATAAAAAAAATCGTTGTAATTCCAATATTAATCCGAACGCTAATATTTACTTATTTTGCTAATTATATGCAATTTAGACATCAAGATATTTATTTTATTTTCCAATGTCGAGTAATAGAAAAATTTTGACAAACATAGTTGTTTCAAACATTCGATTTAGTATAATGGGTGTATCCCAGCTTGGCACTATAACAGAATGTGTTTTATATATAAAAATTAACTATTGTTCTAACTTTGGTGTTTCTGTCACAAAATGCACGATTATTTGGCTATGCCGCCCCACTATAATTATAATTATGGATTGAACATTATGATACAGGTTGATATCCCCAAGAGAATAAAGACTAACATTTTAACAATGTATATTAGCCTAAGAGAAATGTTTTACAAACAACTGTTCTTTACTCTTAAACATGTGTATTCCATTCTTTCAGCATTAAATAACATACGTATCCTTACAACAACAAAGTTCTTTAAAAGGAACGGTCTGGGTAGGGGTACCTAACTTTTGAGGGTAGTAATCATCAATTCTATGTATTTTTTTGGTTTTAACACTCTCTAATGTAGAATTGACTGTTCTTTCGAATGGTTTGTGTATTTTTAAAAAATAAAAAAAATTTTATTCATGATACACGGGGAGTAAATTTTGGCAAGTCAAAAATGAAAAATCGAGATAACGTTTTTATTATTCATCCGATCAGTACAAAACTTTCGGAGCATGTATAGTTGGGGAAGATACACATTTTTTGTTTAGATAAATTTTTAGTATACAGAAAGGATTTGCCGCTGCGCATGGGAAAATTTTCAAATTTTCAAAATTTTCCCCATAAACAGCGGCAAACTCCTTGACTTTACCAAAAATTTATTTAAACAAAAAATGTGAATCTCACCCAATAATATAGGATCTGAAAATTTCGTATTGATCGGATGAAAAATAAAAGAAATTATCATGATTATTTATTTTTGAACAAAAAAAAAATAATAATTGGTGGCATGTAACTTTTTTAATATTTATCCGATTACAATGAAACTTTCACAGCTTGTGCAACTCTACAAGTTACACATATTTTATTTAGATTAATTTTTCGTATGCCCAACGGTTTTGCCGCTGATCACGAGAAAACTTTTGAAAACTTTGAAATGTTTCCCATGAACAGCGGTAAATATTTATGCTCTCAAAATATAAATATGCTCTGAAAATTTCAAACTGATTGTATGTTATAGGAGGTTTTCTCTTTCTATTGGATTTTTTTTTTTAATTTTTAATGATTGGTGTAATGCAACATTTTTATTATTCATCTAATAAGAATGAAATTTTAAAAGTTTTATAACTCGATGAAATACACATCTTTAATTTAGATCAATGTTTTGTATGCTCAACGGTTTTGCCGCTGGTCACGGGAAAACTTTTGAAAATTTTGAAGTTTTCCCATGAACAGCGGCAAAACCGTTTGGTATACAAAAAAAATTATCTAAACAAAATATGTCTATCTTCCTTAATTATACATGCTCTGAAAATTTCGTAATAATCGGATACGTAATAAAAAAGTTATCGCGATTTTTCATTTTTTCCCCCGCCCCCCCCAAAAAAAAAATCAAATAATTGGTGGCATATAACTTTTTTATTATTCATCTGATTAGAATGAAATTTTCAGAGCTTGTATATTTCGGCAAGATACACATTTGTTTATTTATATAAATATTTCGTATACCCAACGATTTTGCCGCTACTCACGGTTCAACTTCTTGGCTTTTTTATTCATTTTTTTTACATTAAGCTGTTATATTTGAGTATAGTAAAATATTCACCCGATATTTTTATAGTTTTACAATGTTTTCGATTTTATATGCGTTTGACCTATATTTTGATGCATGATTCATTCAAATATAATAACTTTTGGTAAGTTTTGGATAACTTTTTACTTTTAGGAAGCAAGAAAATAGGTCAGATTTTGCTAAAAGTAACAAAAATCAAAATTTGATTGATATAACACTGCTATGTTTGGGATATTTTATAAAACATCTGTGTATTGCGAGTATTTCAGTGAAATCCGTTCATAAATTGAAACGTATGTAAAATCAAAAACATAGCAAAGCTATAAAAATATCGGGAGAATTTTTTGCTATACTCCAAAATAACAGCTCAATGTAAAAAAAATGAACAAAAAAGACAAGAAGTTGAACCGTGAGTAACGGCAAAATCGTTGGGTATACGAAATATTTATAGAAATAAAAATATTCTTATCTTGCCGAAATACAAGCTCTGAAAATTTCATTCTAATCAGATGAATAATAAAAGTTATATGCCACCATTTATTTGAATTTTTTTTGGGGGGGGGTGGGGGAAAAATTGAAAAATCGCGATAAGTTTATTATTACGTATCTGATTATTACAAAATTTTCATAGCATGTATAATTAAGAAATATAGACATATTTTGTTGAGATGATTTTTTTTGTATACCAAACGGGTTTGCCGCTGTTCATGGGAAATCTTCAAAATTTTCAAAACTTTTCCCGTGACCAGCGGCAAAACCGTTCAGCTTACAAAATATTTATCTAAATTAAAGATGTGTATTTCATCGAGTTATAAAACTATTAAAATTTCATTCCTATTAGATGAATAACACAAATGTTGCATTACACCAATCATTAAAAATGAAAAAAAAAAATCCACTCAAAAATGAAAACCTCCAAAAACATACAATCAATTTGAAATTTTCAGAGCATATATATAATTGGGGAATATATATATTTACCGCTTTTCATGAGAAACATTTCAAAGTTTTCAAAAATTTTCTCGTGATCAGCGGCAAAACCGTTGGGCATACAAAAAATTAATCTAAATAAAATATGTGTAACGTATAGAGTTGCACAAGCTGTAAAATTTTCATTGTAATCTGATAAATATTAAAAAAGTTACATGCCACGAATTATTATTTTTTTTTTTTTTGCCTATAAATAATCAAGAAATTTTTTTTTACTATTCATGCGATCAATAAGAAATTTTCCGGTCATATATTATTGGGTGAGATTCACATTTTTTGTTTAAATAAATTTTCGATAAAGTCAAGAAGTTTGCCGCTGTTTATGGGGAAAATTTTGAAAATTTGAAAATTTTCCCATGAGCAGCGGCAAATCCTTTCTGTATACTAAAAATTTATCTAAGCAAAATATGTGTATCTTCCTAAACTATACATTCTCTGAAAGTTTTGTACTGATCGAGTGAATAATAAAAACGTTATCTCGATTTTTCATTTTTGACTTGCCAAAATTAACTCCCCGTGTATCAACAATAAAATTTTTTTTGTTTTTTAAAAATACACAAACCATTCGAAAGAATAGTCAATTTTACATTAGAGAGTGTCAAAACCAAAAAAATACATAGAATTTATGATTATTACCCTCTAAGGTTAGGTACCCCTACCCAGACCGTTCCCTTAAGTTTACATGTACGTATATGTTTAAGTTTATATGTGTATAAAATAAAATTGTTACACCTTTTCATTAAGAGTTAAGAAATATCTCTTTCATAACATTTCATTTAGGCTAATATACATTGTTAAAATGTTAGTCCCTATTCTCTTCATCATAGCAACCTCTATGATAATGTTCAATCCATAATTATAATTATAGTGGGGCGGCTAGCCAAATAATCCGTGCCATTTTGTGAAGAAACACCAAGTTTTTAGAACAATAGTTAATTTTTATATTAAATACACTTCTGTTTATATGTGCCCAAGACTGGGATAACACCCATTAAATAACCTCAATGGACGGGGTCATCCAAATATTTATTTTCAAAAATATGGCTATTTTTCAATAATCGACAGTAAAATAAATGTTTTTGATGTTTATAATATGCTATAAATTAGCAATAAGTAAATATTCAGGTTCGGATTAAATATTATGAAATTGCAACGATTTTTTTTATTGCAGATTGTGCTGTTGAGGGAAAATTTGAACGCTACCATTACATTTAATTAATATTACAGCAGATCACTAACCATGGCGAAGAAGATGCAATACGTTAATATTGCAGAAGCAGCGGTATCCGCTTCATCTTCTACTAAACAAATAGCCACTACCTGCGATTTGTGTGTCATTTGCCAAACAGATATTAACAAAAAGCTGACCGGTCCATAAAAGTAGAAATTGAAAGATTCTGGAACTGGTTATAGAACACTCGCAGAAGATCCTGAGGCGTTTGACAAAGCAAAGGGACTACATAGAACATTGAAGATTTGCAGACTTGATAAAGGAGCGGCTTAGAAAATAAATTGCGTGTGAATAATGCAGTTTGTCATAAAAGGTGTCGAGACAATTACAATAAAACTAAACTAAACAGGATACTCAGTCAGGAACATACACAAGCGGAGATTGAGAAAGCTGGATCAAGTAAACATCTGAGAACCTCTGCGCGCGTTGAAACCGTCGGTAAAGAAGAAAGCCACCGACACGTGTGTTTCTTTTGTAATCAAGATGCAAATAGGAAAGACCTAACTCAAGCCGAAACCTTTGGGCTGGACACTCACGTTAGAAGTGCAGCGCTGCTACTAGAAGACACGAGTCTGCTTGCCAAACTACGTGAAGGAGATATAATTGCCATCGAAGCGATGTACCTTTTATAATGCCTTTGGTCACTGTATAACAGTGCAAGATCAAAGAAACAAGAACAAAACTATGTGGACCACAATAATGTAATGTGAGATAATGTTTTTCCGGTACTGAAAACTTATATTGAGGAAGCAGCACAGGATGAAACCATCTCACCGGTGTTCAAGCTGTCAGACCTTGTGAAGTTATCCTGTGAAAGACTACAGCAAATGTGCATAGACAATCAAGGAGTACATTCGACAAGATTGAAGAAGCTTCTAGCTCATATACCAGGATTAGTCGCTTTCAAGAAGGTGTCGGTCAAACACTTTCAGATGCATGTGAAAAGAACAATGATACAGATGCAACATGCCTTGCGCGAGCAGCTAATATAGTCCGCCGTGATATGTTCAATGAAAATGTTCAGTTCAATGAAACTTTCCAAAAGGGAAGTCAGTAAAAATCGGAACTTAACACGCTGTTATCACTTGTGAGGATAGCAACTGATGGGTCCTATATAACACAGCTGGGGAATCATCCTCTTGAAAATCAAGCAGTGTTGTCTATCACACAGTTGCTTAACCCTTTCGACGCACTCGGGTGATATATGTTCCACAAAAAGAATCTCATTTTGGAGCAAATATTACCCAAAAAGCAATTATAAGGCTAACCGACGTTTAGAGTTCTGTTTGGTGCCAGACGTACGATTTGAGTGATATTTGAGAAAAAAATATCGTACCGTGCTGGTTTCCACAGAACTCAACAAGTGTAATGCTTGAGGTAAGTTTTTAATTGTTTTTTGTTTAGTGTTACATACTAAAAACGTTTGTGGCATGTGTTTAATGTTTGAGGTAAAAATGACAAGAATATGTAGTTGTTGTTTTTTTTCTTGTTAAAATACCTCAAGGTACTACATTGTCCCATCCGAGTTTATTCTTGGGATAACAGTTGTCCTGTTGCCCAGTATTAATTAACTATTGCAATACCTTTTTTCTAATAAGCATTTCATTATTAGCAACACACACACACACACACCGCGCGCGTGAACACACACACACACACACGCGCGCGCGTGAACACACACACACCACACGCCGCGCGCGTGAACACACAGCACCACACCACCAACAGCACACACACACATATATATTTATATAATATATATATATAATAATATATGAGATATATATATATATATATAATATATATATATATATAATTATATTATATATATTATTATGTTATATGTTATATATCGTATTATATATATATATATATATATATAATATATATTATTATCTATATATACTAATATATATATACTAAGTTTATATATATTTATATATATATACATATACTATATATATATTATATATATATATATTATATATATATATATATACGTATATATATATATATACTGAATAGACCAGTAAGATACAGCAAAATTTCATCATTATTGGAAGAATATGAAGAGTTTTCATCAGATGAAAGTTCATCAGACGACTATTTATCATGGGAATCTGAAAATGAGTCGAGTTCACAGAAAGATGAAGACAGTGATACCGAAGATGAAACATCTACAGCATATATATTAGGGCGGATCTAAAAAATTAATTTTTCGCAAGTTTTTTAAGCTTCTTCCACCTCACAAAACTTCCCATATTTTCGAAGGGCAGAATATAGAATAGAAAAGAGTATTTATAGTTGATCTAGAGTATAGAAAGACATAATGGTGGAAAAAAGGACAAAAATAAAAAAAAAAAAAACACCAAAATTTTACCCATAGACAAAAATTATAGGCTGTTTTATGGTTTCAAATATCGTCAGGCTACTCTTATTTTTGATGTGTGATAATGATAAAATACGTGTAAAGATCACACGCTTCAATTTTGAGTTTCGTCGCATCTAGGGCTAAAAATTTTTCCTAAGCAAGTGAAAAGTCGAGGTCTTAACATTTTTAAAATAATATACGCACTATTTACTAAATCTAATGAGTACAGCATGGATTAATCAATACGTTATTTATGTTTGAAATCCAGATCGAGTTTAAACTTGTTTATTGCAGTTTCTAACCCGTTATTGAGATATCTACTGAGCATGAGCATTGTGCAAGGCTCACATCAAACAAACCTATCGTGACACGTCTTTTCCACTCTTACCGTCTCTGTATGGCTCTGTAGTGTTTGTCAGTTGCAACTCGGCTTACCGCGTGAGAACATCTCGTTGCAGCGAAGCTAGTCCCAAATCGTTGACAGGGAAAACGATAGACAGGTCAAAAGGTAGACATTTTTACAAAAATCTGTCGACCATTTTCCCTAACAGTTTGAATGTGTTGACCGTTTAAACATTTTGTTAAAAAAAATATGTCGACGATTTGGATACCATACGAAGTTTTATTTTGTGATATTTAGAGTTTCTCTAACGAACTCAACAAATCTAAACCTAACTTAACCTAACCTAACCTGACCTAACCTAACTTAACTTAGCCTAACCTAACCTAACCTAACCTAACCTAACCTGTGATTGATCGATTAAATTAAAATTAGGCTTATATATTTGTCAAAAGATGTGTTGACGATTTGGAACATCTTATGAGAAAATGTCGGTCGAACATTTTCCTGTAAAAAAAATATGTGTCGACACTTTGGATCCTTCTGAATTTTTTTAATGGTGTGTCGACCCTTTTCCCTGTCGACGATCTGGGTATTCCTATAAATAACTACGAGGTAATAGCAAATTAAGCAATATCACAGTGAGTGAATGTAACATTTTTCTACATTTCAGCATTTTTCTAGTGAATTTGCTTTGTCAGGGGCTGTGAAGAAAGTGAGATGGCGACTCAGAAAAGCTGTTGTTGACGATGACAAGACAGGCTCACCGTTGTCCTATTTTCGGTTTGCCTAGAGAACTAAGTGGAACAAACCTACAAGCATACGAGGACGTGCTGCTAAGTTGCTTTGAAGAAAGCTATAAAATTTCAAACTCTGCGGATTCAAAGAAAAAAAATTGCATTTTCAACAATAGCCGATAGTGTTGCTACAAAAATAGAGATAATATGTTGTAAAGCCTTCATTCCAGCGGTCACTCATACTCGGGTTGTGAAAGTGATAAAAGCTTACCACGACGCATATTGTAATTTAAGAAAATCGAATTACCGAGACCAGGAAAAAAGAAAGGTTTAAGAAAAAATAAAAGAATTCGTGGCTGAAGCAAAATCAAAGCTATTTGATATTGCAGCGTGCAAGTGTGCTATGACATATTCTAGTGTATGTGAAAAAAAACAGGGGCTTGTGACTGCCCTCTAGTTGTGGAATGTAATTGTGAAAAAGATAAAAATATCCCACCCATTGAGAGAAAGTTTATATACTATCAACGAACAACCAGGATTGCCTTCATTGGCAGTCTAGATAAACAAGAAATAGATAAACCTATGAAAATAAGGGAGAGTTAGCAACTAGAATTATTGCGAGGAACTCTTGCAGTTGACAATGACACTTGTGACATGGAAACTACTCAAAATCCTCTCGAGAAAGAGGCGAAATTGATTTGCTTTCAGTTCCTTTAATTGAGAGGAATGCGTTCTTCTGTCACCCAGAGAACGTGTTGTTGGCTATGAAAGTGGATGAGGGACACACATACGAGACTTGGGTTACAGGGGGTACTAAAGTCAAGAACTCAAAATCCGAATGGAAGTCTGTTAGAACTTTTACGACCCCCTCAATAAATTTCGATGCCACGGAATACAGTGAGCTTATAGATTAAACAAAAAGTAAGCTGTCACCCCTCCAATGATGGAAACCTTGAAAACAGACTGTTTCGTCAATTTTGATTTTTTAAATTTTCCATGCCATACCCAAGCTATTAAAAGACGTGTCACAGAGTCGCATAAAGAGTGTGCGCACAAGAAAAAGAGAAATGGCTACATTAGAGCAACTTTTCTCTCAAGATCCACAATGCCAAAATTTGATAAAAAACCTGAATTAAGACAACGTCCTTGACTAAATCAACATAATTTAGCACACTCGAATTGGTTGAACGGTTGGGTAAGGTGTAGGTGGAACTCGAATTGCAGCCACCTCCTCGTGGTGAGTTCTGGGTCATTTCATAAAAAATAGTGAAATGGGCGAAGAGCTGCAAAAATAGAATTATAAAGTCACTCACATTAACAAATTATTAAGAAGATGGTCTGTGCGTCAGAACAGTGCGTCTGTTTGCAAAAAGGTAAAAACCCCAATTTTTCGCCTAAATTCTAAAATTTTAGGCCTTTTGCGCCAATTCAAAACATAGAACATGGTTTTTAAATATTTTTTGTCACCAGGCAACTATTATCAAGTACTTAGACGCTATTAAAAGCCAAAAAAAACGTTGCCTGTATATTTTAAGCGTGAAGGGAAAATTTAATGTTTTTTGCAATTTTTACAAAACTTTTTTTTTCCTTAATGTTTAGTTGATTAGTATAAAAATAAGCAGTTTTTTGGGCCCTATCAGAATTCGACCATTGAAAAATATATTTTTTCTACCCACAATAATATATATATACTATATATATATCATATATATATATAATATATAAATAGTATATATATATAGTTTATATATAAGTAATATATAATATATATATTATATAGTATTATAATATATATTTATATATTATAATATTTATAAATATAGTATATAAATATATATATCATATATATATCTAGTCTATATATTATATATTTATATTAGTATAGTATATAGTATATATATACTAATATATATATAATATATATTATATATATATAAGGTATATATTATATATATTTATATTTTATATATAATATATATTATAGTTATATATATATAATATATATTATATAAGTTATATATTATACGTATAATATATATATATATAGTAGTATATATATATATATATATTATATATTATATAGTTATATTAATATATATATAAGTATATTCTAGATGTTAAATATTGCATATAAATCGCAATTGTAATAGAGATGTTAAAGAAAGATACATATAATAGGAAGGGTAAAGAGAAGTTAACTGGCCTCCTTGGGCTGGGATTGAACAGCCGCTTTGTTTGCAATGAAGGACATATACCCGGTGCTTTACGACTGGAGCTAGGGTCTCGGAACCCAAATAAAGTTGGGCTTCAAGAAACAGTTTTTAAAAGCAGACCGAGTTCCCCTTGCAAGGCGACATCACTCAAGGTTCCAGCTGTCCTATCCTCGTTCTTTTATATTCGTAGATGTTAACATATTGCAATAATATTCGCCTTATTTACTAAGATTGATAAAGAAAGAACATATAATAGGGAGGTAAAGAATTAACTGCCTCTCTGGGATTGAACCACGCTGTGTTGGGAATTAGGACAATATACCCGAGTTTGCGTTAACGATTGAGCTATCCCTCCAACCCCAAAAGTTGGGTTCACCGAAATCCAGAGTTTTAATAGCAACCGAGCTCCGTTCCAAGGCGACATCAGCCAGCGTGTCCAGCCTGTCCTATCCCTTCGTTCTGTTATATTGCTAGATGTTAAATTTGCATTATATACAGTCAATCTATATAAGACTGTTGAAACGAAAGAACATAATAAGCGGTGGTTTAATCCCAGAGACGGCATATCATTTCTTTGTACCTTCCCTATGTATATTGTTTCTTCCTTTAACTCTGTAGTAATTGGCGATTATTATGCAATATTTAATCTATGCAATATACAGGAAACGAGGGGGTAACGGAAACCAGCTTACAACAGCTTAGGGTGGGATCCCTATTCTGTGGATTCACACCCTAAGGGGCGCATCCCCATGGGTGATCTCCAAGTAGTGCCTACAGTGGCTATCAACTCGCCTCTGTATGATGCGATGTTGCAACCATACAGTTTGCTTTAGTAAAGCCATATAAGCTTGATGAACAACCTTGTTATACTTTGTTAATTGTCTATAGTTTTATTCAAGTTATGTACGCTGGTACGCCTTTGTGGGCTACGAGTAAGTGTTGTTTGAGTTCAGGAAATATTATGTTAGCGTTATATTCGTTGATCTGTATATCGATAGGTTATTTATGATGTTCTGTACAAGTGAATTTTGCTGATGTCCTCCGTTTTTCATAGTTCACAAATGTGTATATTTGATGTATGCAGAACGCTTCTGGATGAATGTTAAAGTTATCAAATCATCAGTTCAAGATTGCTGGTATCTTTATGAAGTTTGGACACTTTGGTTAAGGCATTTTGTTACGATAACTGCCTGCTGCTTATCTGCCAATTCGTTAGATTGAACGCCAGTATAAGGTTGAGTTTGTTTGTCATGAGAGGGAGAAGTGAGAGATGTCCTTTTGTTTCCATAATGTCTTATTCGTAGATCCTGATGTTATATTCTATTGTAGGTTTTCAACCCCATTGTAAGTGGTGTAGATATGTTACGGCTACTGTTTAATTTCTGTTTATGTTATTGCTGAATATTACTATGACAATGTGAAATTAAAACTTGGTTTGTTAGAGAAACGATAAGTTCCGAAAGATATTACTGTGTTTAACTGACGATGATGTGATTAGAAACGTGAGAATAGGGGAAGTTTTTGTTGGCGTAATGGTTTAGGTATTGCTCGAGAATTTTGCTGAATGCTGCTATGTTAATATTGCCATAGTTGTGCACAAATGAGTTATTATCGATAATGAGTGAGTACTTTGATCGAAATGTAGTGCTCTCGTTCATGAGTTCATCGAGCTGGTATCTTTGATAGCTTGGTCACTTTGTTAAGGGATTTTGTAGATAATAAGGATAGCATAGGGTAAATTTTTGTTGGGTAATGTTAGGTTTGCTCGAGAATTTTTGCTTAATTGATCTATGGTGTTTATTATAGTTTTAAAAATGACCGTTACATATTCGATTTACGACGTGAATACTTGATTGACTCGTACGTGTCCTGTCATAAGTTCATGATGCTGGGTATCTTTGATAGCTTGGTCAATTTGTTAAGGGATTTGTCAGATAGGATAGGATAGCATAGGGTAAGGATTTTGTTAGATAATCTGCATTCGTAGACTGTTTGCTGATCACTGTTGGCAAAGACGTGGGGAGTACATTGAGGTTTTGTATGTCCTGCTTATGCTACTTTACCTTTGATAAGGAGGGTAGGTAATGTTGTGAATGTTAGCAGATTATTCAATGACGTTGGGGTGTGGTTTAGTGATCTTGTCGTGTTGTATCATTATACATCCTGTAAGTTTCAGGTTATGAATATGTTAGCTTTAAACTGATTGAAAACTTTGTTACCTTAACAAATATTCATAGAGGTCTGTATGATAAATATCGGCCATCGGTTAGATAAATGTTTGCTTAAATATTAACTATGTTTAAAAAAGGGGCGTTAAAATTTACCCAAAAATGTGGGAATATTCGTTACACGAATCGTGTTAAAAAAAAAGTGTGAACAGGTTACGTTACTTTACTGCTGTCAAGTACGGATCTTGTTAATGTTGACTGTTTTATTCGAGCGAAAGTATGTTAGGTTTGTCGTTGTACGTTATATTTCTTAGTTCGGTTATGATATGTTAGTTTTATTGATGCTAAAAACTGTTACGTTAGCGTATACTTCGGTTGGTCAGTGTTAAAGAAATTGAGTTTAGTGTTTGATGTTTCCGTAAATGATACTCGCATTGATTGAATCGGATAGATCAATAACCATGGAAGGGTAGGTGGGGAGGGAGTAGAGGGACGGATGGTTTGAATTTCTGATTTAATTGATTTACAGCTTTAAGCAAACAGTAAATTATTACACTTTTCTATGATATTTTTAGTGTATAAAGAAGTTGTTTTTTATGTTTATGTTTGGATAAAACTTTGTTATTTTTTATGTATGTTTGGATTAAACTTTTGTTTGTTTGCCCCATTATTCGTTGGGATTTTATTTGGTATGAGTTATCGATCGAAATTTAATGGTAATTTTACTATGTATTTAATGGGTAAAATTAACCGTTACGTTAGTGTTTATCTCGTTGTCAGTATGATAATTAGACAGGGTTATGCTTATTTTTTTTTAAATATTAACATATTAATGTAAAATTACATTGATATGTTAGAGATATGCTGAAAAAGTGTGAATAGGTTTACGTCCTTTGTCCGCTGTTATCGGTACTTTATTGAATGTTAAGTATGGAACTTTGTGTATGGCAGTAGTTTATTGGAGCGTAAGGTGTGGCTTGTTTGTACATGTGTACATTAAATCTTTCTTAGTTCTGGTAGCTATGTGCTTTATTAAATGTGAAAAGTATATATAGAGAACTTTTAGTATATAAGAACTTATTTTTTTGTTATGTTTATCCGACCTGATACTCGAAATGTGACCTGAAACATTAGATCAATAGATCATGGACGAGGGGTGGGAGGGGTGGGAGGGAGGGGAGGGGAGGGGAGGGAGGTGGAGGGGACGGGGTGATTTTTATTTACTGATTGCTGATTTACTGCTTTAGGATCGGAAGCTATTACACTTTTACTAACGATATTTATTCAAGAACTTTTCTTATATTATGTCTGAGAAAAATTTGTTTTTTTTTGATTATTTTTTGGGATATTTTGCTAATGTTAATTTCGATGGTTAATATGAAGACTTATATCGTTAGCATATAGTTCGTTGTGTGTATGATATTATCCAAGGACGTGATAAATTTTTGGTTAAAATATCACTGTCAATGTAAAATTAACGTTACAATGCTAGAGATATGCTTGGAAAAAGTATGAAAGGTTACGTTTTGCATTGCAAGTGTTTAGTGTACTTTACTGAGTGTTAGTATCGGACTCTGTTGGTTAACTGTTACAACAGGATTTATGCATTTTCAAGCTGTAAGTTGTGTCTAGGCTTTGTCTTTGTGACATTATTTCTTAGGTTCAGGTTACGCCTATGTTAGCTTTATTGATGTGGAAAACTTTATTATGTCAGCGTATATCCATTGATCAGTATGATAATTATCCAATGTTTATGATAAATTTTTGTTAATGATTACATGTTAATGTGAAAGTTAACCATACTGCTTGTGTGTGCATTTTTATTTTACAAAGCAATTTTTAGTAGTTTTTTTGTGTTTATGAACTAATGAACTAAAATGATTACCAGCCAATAAGTATTAACGTTTTAGCTTAATTCCCTGTTTTAAGAATGTGATAGGTTTTGTCGTTGTACATTTAATATTTTTAGTTCAGATGATGCTATGTAACCTTTAATATTGGAAAAATTTTGTTATGTTAGCGTATACTCGTTGATCAGTGAATAAAGACTTTATTACGTTATGTTTATGTTTATCCAAATATCGATCCTCGATGTGAACTTGAGCCCAAATAGAATATATAGATCATAGAAGTGCGAGGGTGGAGGAGGAGGGTTGGAGGGTGGAGGGTGTTGGAAGAAGTTGGAGGGTGGTGGAGATAGGAGTGGGTGGGGAGGGCTGTTTGTTTTCTGTTTTAGGGTATGTATAAAATGCAAATTTTTGAAGTTTAATAAACAAAAATAAGATAAAAAAAATTGATATGAATATTCTGAACTAATTCTGTAAGCAAATAAATAATAAAAGTTTTTTCTAAATACATTTATTTATTAAATAACAAGAATAAAAAGAATAAAAATTTAAAAAATCATGATTTAAAAAATAAAAATTACAATAAAATAAATATATATATTCTGAACGCTTTTAATAAATTTGTTATAATTGAAACCCTGTGATAACAAGAACAAATGTATTGCTTATGTTTTCGAAATGAATCAAAAAAGACTTATAGGTATTGCTAATGTTTCGAAAAAATAGGGAGGATTTGAAACAATTTCTCGACTTGTATCTAATAACTCTAATGAAAAGGAAATACAAATACAAAAGTGAACAATTTGCTCGTAAGACCTGGGATTGAAAATAATACAAATAGGAACAGAAAATGAAAAAAAGGTAAAGCCTGAACATGAAAATACACACAACAGAAAACGGTTAGGAGTATAGAGCCTGTTACATCTGGAATTATCTTGAACTAATATGTTGTTCGTCCTGTCGTATACTTGTTTACTTTCTTCTGCTTGGTCGTTGAAGAAAGAATCCCATTACCTTTTGGGTCTTGTTTATACACTCGCTGTTTTGTCGGTGATACATTTTTCACTGTGTCTGGTATGATGACGTCTCATTCTGCTCCTAAGAACGTTAGTGATATCTTTACGAAGACCTTCGTAATACCCAACCGATGTGGTCATTTATATTCTTTTCGTGAAACGAATGGAGAGCGATTATATTCCTGTATTCCATCCGGAAGGGTGCAGTAAATACACGTTACGCCATTTCGATTGATGAATTCCGGAGATACGATACGATAGGCCTTGGGTTATGCTAAGTAGTGTGTCATCTGGTGCGTGCTTTGGGGGAATGTCTATCAGAGGTCTGAGAATACTGAGAGGTTATATAGAATGAGGTTCGTTTTCACCGATAGTCTGACAATGTTAAAAGTATTGATGTAGACACCTATTGGAACCCCAACGATCGCTGTCCCATTCATGCGATACGTGTATAGTTTTATCTGTTCAGTCATCTGAAAAATACTTAACAAGCTTTGGCTAAAATGAAAACGAATTAACTTCTCATATTAAAGAGGTCGACATACTCGAGACTTAATCCCATATAGCTCACGAGATTTTTAATCCTACAATAATTTATAAACAAGGCAAATTAAATATATAATAGGGTGTACAGGATTATGCTGATAACTAACAACATTGATAAGTTTACTCTCTCTGGCAGAAGAATGGATTAGTGCTGCAGGCTGTATATACCGAAGAATGATTGTGCTGCAGGCAGTATTAATACTTACATCATTTCAGATGATATTGAATATCTGGAGAAATATAGAGCTTGCTCATTTATACAGAAATTCTCCATTCCCATGATTAGATCGAATTAATATGTTTAAAATAAAGCGTATGTTTTTGATGTATTTATTTTAAATGATTTTTTTCTGACATAGTTAATAAAAAGAATGAAAACTTGTTTTAATCTTCACCTCTATTGTGTTTATTCGTGTTTAAGGTATGTTAGGTTTGATGTTATACATTATATTCCTACATCAGGCTTTATTTAGTTAGCTGATTATTGATGTGAAACTTTGTTATGTCAACATATATTCGAGGGGTTAGCATAAAAAGAACTATGTTATGCTACTGTTTATCCAACATGATGCTCGAAATATGACTTGAATCAATAGATCAATAGATGCAAACCTCAATAGATCCGGGCTGGGACGGCAGGGGGGAAGGATGGGAGGCTTGATTTTACTGATTCACTGATTTACTACTGTTTTAGTGTATGTTAAAATTAAGATTTTTTTTACGTTATAAACTAAATAAGAATAAAAATTTGTTCGTAAAGCAAAAAGATTGTAAAGATAATAAGAATTAAAAAATAAATCAAGTTTTTTTTAAAAGCACAAAACAGTTTTGATAAAATGAAATTACAAAATGAATGAATAAAAGTTTTTTTAAAAACAAAAGTTTAAGAATGAATAAAAATAAATAAAAGTTTTTTAAAAAAAGTTTGTTACAGAAAAAAATTTAAAAATAAATGATACACATAATAACAAAACACAATCTCGTACTGCTTTGGTTAAATGAAATATTTACCGCAGTCCGCTTTGTACCTGTTCGTTCTGCATGCATTGTTAGATTACATTTAACTGTGTTAAGTACGGACTTTTGTTATTGTTAGCCAGTTTTATTTCGAGCGTAAGTATGTAAGGTTTTATCATTTGTAACACTTATACTTCCCTTACTTTGGAAACGCGTATGTTAGCTTTATTATATGAAACAATATTAACGTAGCATATACATTGATCAGTATGGCAATTAGAACAGGTTATGATAAAATTTTGGTTAAATTCACTGAGGTTAATGAAAAAAATATCCATGGTATGTTAGAAAAAGTGTGAGTAGGTTACGTTCTGCGCTCAAATGTTATTACTTTACTGTTGTTAAGTATGGAACTTTATTAATGTTAGCAGTTGTATTCGCGCTAAGCGTGGTTAGGTTTGTGTTGTACATCTATTCTTAGATTAGATTATGAATGTTTAGCCTTATTGATGTGGAAACTTTGTCGCATTAGCAAAAATATATTCGTTGGTCAGTATGATAACTAGGTTAGGTTATGATGAATTTTTGTTAAATTGTACTATGTTAATGTAATTAGTTGCAGCGATATGTTAGTTACTTTCCTGTTGTAAGTGTGGAACTTGTTTATGTTAACCGATTATTCATGCTAAGGTATGGTAGGTTTTGGTCGTTGTTAACATTTATATTCATGTTTCAGTTGATGGCTCATGGTTTGGCCTTTAATTGATATGGAAACTTTGTTATGTTAGTATATATTCATTGATTCGCATGATAATAGACAGGTTATAAATTTTGTTAGACATTACTATGGTTAATGTTAAAATATCCCTGATATGATTAGGAAAAAGTGAGTAAGGTAGGTTAGTTCTGCGCTCGATGTAGTTACTGTTATGCTTTTTGGTTAAGTATGGAACTTTGTTAATGTTTAGCAGTTTATTCTGCTTAAAGCGTGTTAGGTTTGTCGTTGGTATATTATATTCTGTTCAGGATTGAGACATTTAGCATTATTGCATGTAAAAACTTTGTTGCATTAGCATATATTCGTTGGTCAGTATAAAAGAGCTTATTTCTATGTTATGTTTATCTAAAATGACACTCGAAGATATTACTTTAGAAATGCAGATTGTATGAATCAGATATATGAGGATCAAGGAGACCCAATAACTCAACAGATTCATGGTGTTTGGAAGGGAAAAGGGCAGGGGTAGCTTGCATTTACTGACTTTACTGCTTTTGGGGTATGTGAAAACGCAAATTTTTTAAGTTATAAACATAAAAAGAATAAAAAATTTGTAAACATTTTTTTTTTAATTTTTTTTTATTTTATTTTATTTTTTTATTTATTTATTTACTTATTTACTTATTTATTTATTTATTTGTTTATTTATTTATTTATTTATTTATTTATTTATTTATTTATTTATTTATTTATTTATTTACGACCTTACAACCTTCATATTCTAGTTCTACGTCCTTATAAACATATATTTTGATACTAATATGGGATAGATGACTATTTATTAATTCGGCACTGCACCGGTTCAAGCACCGGAGCCAACACCGGTGCAAGCACCGGAGCCAACACCAGTGCAAGCACCGGAGCCAACACCGGTGCTGATGTCAACTCTGGCTCTTCTTACTCAGACTCCTTCTCCACTCTTTCTTTCTCAGCCTCCGAATCCGACTCCTTTCTCCACTTCTCTTATGCATTCTGTTCCTTTCTAAGGGAGTACCCCCCACACTGGGGTTTTCCCAGACACCCTTTGGCGCTTGTAAGAAACCATCTTATTCAGATCTAGGGTTCAATACATAGTATAAAAGATACCAAAATTGTATCATAATTAATAACTAATAATTAATAACTCGGCACCGCACCTGAGCCCGCACAGGAGCCTGTGTCAACTCCTACTCCTCTGAATCAGACTCTTTCTCCACTCTTTCTTTCCTTATTCATCTTTTATCCTTCTTCCTTTCTTCTTTGGTCCTCTTGTTTTGCACTCTGGTGCTTTTTTTCAGTCGGGACCCCCTCTGTGGGGGCCCCTAGGACATCTATATGGACCTTATTAACATCTATTCAAGCCGTTATGACCTCGATAACCTAAATAAGGACACCTTATAAAAGTGTTATAATTCGAAATGTTTTAATGACAACGCACCGGCTCAAGCACCGGTGCCGGAGCCAACTCCCCGCATCCGATACCAATCTTTCTAGAATTTAACTCTGAATCTCCTCCATCAAATTGTCAGCACTTTCTATGAACAGCATGTCGTTTTTTTAGGAGGGGTGGGAAACCTTTGGGGGGCCAACAGGGGACGTAAGCTATCTACGTCGAGAATATGTCCCCATCTTTACCCCCTCCCTCCCCCCCAAAAAATTTTTTTTTAAACCCGAAGAAATATGAATATAAATTTGGGGGTGGGAATCTTCCCTAACCACGTTCAGATATGATAGCGGAGACCGAGAGGCTGAGGCGGGAGCCGGAGCACTAAACAAAGCGCTTCCATTCCGACAGATATTCAGCTATATATATACATTCATATATATATATATATAATATTTAAAGTGATAGTATATATAGGCTAATATATGTATGGCCTATAGATATATATAATAATCCCAGTCACCATGCAATAATATATCTAGCTAACCATATCTACTGAATTGTGTCGAATCCCTTAGAGTAGACCACTTACTATAAGTAGATTAACATATTATTATTATATATATATAGTATATATATATATATATTATATATAATATATAATATTATATAGGTTAACAAAAAGCGAGTCGGAACGGTAGTTCGGAGGCAGGCTGCGGGGTTGGAGTCGGAGTCGAATCGGCACCGATTGGCGGACTCGCAGTTGCGAACCGCGGAAGGGGCGCTGTAACGAGTCCGCAGAAGCGCAGGAGACCAGCTCCAAAATCGATCTCACATGCGTGGGCTCGAATTTTATTTCGAATATAAAAATAATAATAATAATATAAAATAATTAATAATATAATAGATGAATAATAATAATAATATGAATGAATAATATAATTAAATAATATAATAGATAATAATAATAATAAACTAAATAATAAATAATAGAATAAAAATAATAAATCCAGAATTGAAGTTAAGGCCGGCCCGATCAGAATTCGAACTCTGTTGTCGATTGGGCTTCTTTCTGCGTTAGGCCTAATTTCATGCGGAAATTGAAGCGTCAAAAGTGGTGTAAACCATGCAATTTCCATCTCAGTCTGGGGAGGTATCCCCTAATATCAACATCTAGCGACTTGACAACTGGCGCATGTTGATCAAGTTTATATACGCATTAAGATATATACGTAAAAATTTCATTACGAAAACTCAAGACCGTTTTTCGAAAAAGCTGTAGGAGCTCAAAGTCTTCCACTACTACTTATATATATATATATATATATATATAAATAGTATATTATATATAATATCTATAGTATATATATATATATATATATAATATTTATATTATATATATATATATATATGCTTGAGTTTCTACTTTTCTTCCCTCAGAAAAAAACTAAGTCCACTCGATATTTTTTGGGAATTAACGATACATTGAAATTGTAATATATGATATTGTAATGCTAAATCGATTATTTGTAATAGATATGATAAAATACAAAAGTAACAAAACATCGGATTCAGTATGGGTTCTAAATCTTAATACTTGTCGTTGTGTTAGTGGACTGTGTCAGCGTAAAGTTTAGAATGAATGTAAGCTGATTGTTGAGTATATGCCAAAACGTGTGGGCAGTTTGCTAGGTTTTTTTTAGCATTGTTTTATTTTGTCAAGATGTAACAGTAGCAAGGTATCAATGTACGTTGATTTTAACGTTCCAAAACAGTTTGTCACTGGTTTACTTTTCCTTGGTGAGGTATTAATAGTAGTATCTATATATATATATATATAATATCTTATATATTAATACTATATTTAAGATATATAGTATATATATAGTATTATAATATATATAGTATATATATATATATTAATCAGTAAAAGTTAGGGCTAGTTTTACGGCACTGTGGAGTTCAGTAAAGTTTAGGGCTACTTTTACGGCACAGTGAGTCAACGAGGCCCCTAAAATGGAGAACTTCAATTTTTATGGGCTCGAGCCGATGGGGAAGAGAGGGGGCGTTTCATACCCCGGAGGGGACGGTCGGAGGAACCCCGCGACACCCAAAGACCAAAGAGCGTGGGGTTCCGGAGACCTTCTCGGAGGGGGGGATTAGTCCCCCCGTATCCACTGAGGCGGATTCCCGGAGAGAGCCAAGCCCCAGGCTCTGCGTGAGTGCATCGGGGAGGACTCGCTGACTGGAGCCCGTTGTACTTTGTTATTGATATATCCCAAAAACCAAATAAATCCGCAAAAATGAGTACTTTTTGGACATTTATTCGCACAATCTATTCGTATCCTATCCATGCGTCGTACGCGCTATTGTTTACTATATATATATTTATATAATTATTAAGAGTTATAATACTATATATATATAGTATAGTATAGTATAATATATTGTATTATTATATATATATATAATATATATATATTATATATATTATATAAATTTATATATATTGGATATATATAATATATATATATATATATTACCAAATATCGATTTCATGTATCGATATAACAAAGTATCGATTTTCGATCTTACGAACCCAGACAAAAATGAAATGCTGAAGAATGAAAAAATTAGTGCTGCCGAAAGTAAAATTTTACCATATAATATATATATTAATTATATATATATATATATAGTATATATAGTATTATATATATATATATATCTTATTTATATATATATAGTAGTTATATATTAATATATAATATATATATATAATACATAATATTTTTATATATATATAATATATAATATATATATAGTATTATATTATAATATATATATTATATATATATATATATATATATTATATATCTATTATATATATTATATAGTATTAATATATATTATATATATTTATATTATAATATAAATA